>JBBPJU010001488.1:0-11636 GCA_038088875.1 Austroboletus festivus | reverse complement strand
GCGTGTGGTGAGTGGGCCAGAGAGAATTCTCGTGCCATTGGTGGAGGTGACCCAGCATGTATTGGCGTCAAAATGGACAGAACAGCGATTGCTCATGCAAAGGGCGGAAACTGAGACCAAACGGACTGTGGCGTTCGGAACAAACAATACGTCATGAAGCGTCATGTGCAACCCCTTCGCGACGATAAGTTTGATGTTCCCAATGCCAACTGCGGAGATGCTGGAACCGCCAACACCTTGAACGCTTTTGGGGGGAATGGGCCTCAGCGTAAGAAAATCCAATTCAGTGTTGCTGATGTGTACGGAAGCACCACTATCAAGGTAGAAAGTGGCTATGGCTGGGTCGATCGCTGTTTTGGTCCGTTGCTGAGGTGCTTTATATGTGAGTCCCACAAAGTTGGCGTGCTGTGAGTGTTTTCGCCAGTCCACTGAAGTACTCGGTTTGATGACTGAGAAGAGAGCGTCGTATTCTGCTATATCGACTGCTGATGCATCGCATATGAATGACTCGGGGATTGTCTCCGATGCAAGTCCTACGAATTCCGCAGTCATGGTCAGAGTTTCCACATTTTGGGGCCTACCACTCTGTTGTGTGACAAGGGTGGTCTCGCCAGTGTCCTGATCTACGATGTATGCTCGTCCTGTGGTGTCGCTGATGTAGCGTAGTCCCGATCCCATACTGGGGGCTGTGGATTTTCCGCCTTTTGCAGTCTTGATCGCCTTCTTTTCAGCCAGAATCTGATTGCGTTGACCTGCTCGTCTGCCGCCAGGGCGCCAGCAGTCAGTCTTGGAATGCCCTCGCCTGTTGCAGTTGGTACAGCAGGTGTCGTGTCCATCTTGGTGGCATACATGACATTTCTTTGTCGTTTTTGGGCCTCCTCGTCTGGATGGGGTAACTGCGAGGGTGACTCCCCCAGTCTGTTGTAGGGCTTCGGAGTCGAGAACTTGTTGTTCAAAAGCAAGGCGAGCGTAGAGCATAGCTGGTGTGTAGCAGTTGGTTGTGGTGCTGGCATTGATACTGTCGGCGATATGGTTGCGGAGCTGGGGGAATTCGATGCGCAGTGTGTTTAGCAGCATGATGGTTAGGAAGTCGTCCCGTGAAGGGATGCCGATTGCATATATGCAGTCGATGAGCTCACGGATTCTCGTGCTGGTGACAGAAAGGCGCTCAGACCGTTTGAAGTGTAGTCCAAGGACTTCCTGGATGAGCGTAATTTGACCGACTGGCCCCAGCTTCTTATGTTTGTTGTGTAGCACGTCCCAAGCTCCCTTCGCATCGACGTCATAATCATCAAGGGCCTCCAGTTCGCTGTTGGCACAACCCCAGCATAGGGCAGCGACGATGCAGTTGTTATTAATTCTCCAAATACGAGTGTCTGGCGATCCTGCAATCGGTTCTGTCAGGCTTCCATCAATGTATTCGAGGGCACCATGCAACATGAAAAGGTTTTTCATTTTTCGTGACCAGATCACCCAGTTGTGTTTATTGAGGTCGAGCAGTTCTATCTTCTCAATATCAGTTCATGCGATTTTGAGTTGTTTTAATGTGGGTGTTGTTGCGACGACGTTGACCGCCGCTGGGACTATGGTGGTGTTACCCACAGGGATGATCGCTGAATTCGTTGCCATAATTCCACCTGGGGTGACGGTTGGGTTGTTGCTCATGTTGGTTGATCTGTTAATCAGAGATGTAGTTTGAGATCGTGTGACTGGGGCCATGACGCGTTAGTCCTCTTGCTCTTTTGATCTGTTGGTGTTGGTTATGCAGGCACCGTGATTTGGTGGATCCTTCAATTCAGGGCCTCAGGGCTCATAACCTGTGAGAGCTATGACACGCGCATAAGTATTTTCTCCCAACACCGATGACAATGAGACAATGGGTTGGGAGGTTGAGAGGGTGAAATGGGTCTGTTAAATATGTATGTCTTTGGAATTCAAACATGACTGAAAAGGGAAGAGTGAAAGAGTGAAAAGTGCTCGGTGTCCTGTTCTAACAATGACAACCCTGTACCCTCTACTTCTATGAATCTATCATTGTTCTTCATCATCATCACCTGCTAGCCTTAGGCATTTGATCTGTCATTTCATCAAGAACTATTACCCTTCAGCAATACTCCTTGGTTATTGCCTCTCTCTCTCTCTCTATCACCTTGCTGAAGTCCCTCCTATCCTGATTATTGGTGATGTTCCTTAGTCTCATTGCTCTTTGTTACATCAGCAATCCCTTGTCCACTGATGGCCTCCTTTTGACCAATCCTCTGACATCTAGCCATCTTTTCACTCATACTATGGCAGTACCTTCTGCCCTATTAGTTCTATGGTAATATCTATCGCCCCCCTTTGATCTTTGGTGATGTCCTCCCTGTCACTCATCCATCACCACTTCACCCTTCTATCTACCCCTGGAACTTACCTTTGCCCCTTCCCCTTCTCTTTGTCTTTGGTCTCTGTATAGGAATGCTAGGGCTATACTTGGACCTACCCGGTTCAAGCATAACATCTATCTTGTGGTCATATGCCCTTTTTAGGGGCATTGAGGTGGTGACTTTCTTTAAAAAGATGTCTGTGAACTCCCTATATTCTGGAGGGAGTGTCTTCTTTTCTGCAGCTTGTTTGCTGATGATCTCCATTGAGACTGTGGTCTTCCATATGTGTTTCTCTTTCATGAGGCTCTTCCTGATAATTACTTTTTCTGATGAATTGTTTAGATTCTCTGTGATATACTTTGCAAGATATCACTGTGTGACCTGTAAAGAATGGTCTGCATCGTCCTTGGCCACTAGGAGAATCTCTCTCTTCTCCCAATTGATTATAGGGTTTTCTTCTGCTAGCCAGACCATTTCGAGTATGATGGGTGTCTTTCCATGCCCAAGCATTATGATGCTTTTTCAAGAGGTTTCTCCTCTAATTGGCATGGCTAACTTCCTCCAGCATTATGGGATCTGTCAGCATTGATAGCATTTTGTGGCTCCTTTGGTTTCATGAGGGGGATCTTCTATTTCTACATGTACTGTGTGCTAATAAAGTTTCTGGTTGCTCTGCTGTTAATCAGAACTTCCAAGTCAATGATTCCAGATGTCATTCAGATCTTTACTGATACAAGCATAGATTGTTGTTCTTTTGAGTAAATTACATCTGGTGATCTATCTGGAGAGTTGGACATCAACTGCCATTTCCCCTTTAAAAACCCTTTACTTTAGCAATCTTCTTGAGAATCTTTGTTGAAAGAACATTGATATGCTCAGTGTTATTATTATTATCCCCCTCTGCATTGGACTCTTTGTCATCAGCATACTTGTCATCTTTGTAGACTTGCTGCAAGATCCAAAAAATCTCCCTATTAGTACCCTTCTTCCCTATGAGTATCTTCTGGATGTACTCCAAGATCTCATCTTGCAGTGGAGTGCCCTATGTTTCCTCCCTTACCTCTCTCACCCTCACCCTTAATGGAGAGTCAGAGGTCTTGCCTGTGGCTTTGCCAGAGCCAGAATGTTTATGGTTTCTGATGGAGTATCCCTTCTGGTGACAAATAAAGAATAGGCCTCAGACATATAGCATCTATGTCCATGGCATTAGGGTCATGTGAAGACTGTCTGGTACCAACACCCTGATACATATATCTTCCTTCACTGACATCTCATATTCATTCAAGCTGTCTCACTTGCTTCTGTGTGCTATTGACCCACCCTGCTAGGGTGGTTGGTTCATTAATCCTGATGATGTCCCTGGTTAGGTCATTGTTCAGCCCACAAATGAACCATTCACATAGTGTCATGCATCATGTGGACTACCCATGATGGGCTACCCCTTTTTCTTCTGAAGGGGATTGACCATGGCTAAATGCCAATATATCCATGGCAGCCTATGGAGGAACAGATGATGGAAGACAGATATTCTAGGGAGGAGAACCAGAGGGAGCCACCTGGGGAGAGGAACCTCTGGGGGATTTCATTCCAGGATGGTGAAATGTCCAAGCACCCCCCATCCACCTAGAGGAGACTACACCCATGCCAGAATGGCCCACCAATCCCACCTGAATGTAATACATCTGTGATTTCTGTATGAACATTTCTTTCTTATCTTTTGAACTCATTTCTTTTTCTGTCACATCTCCACACCAATGTGACATCACCTTCCCCCACCTCTGCTTATCTATGTAAACCCTTTGCCCCATGGACAGTCCCCCTCCTACCTATGACCACCTCTTATGGTTATAGCAGTATCCCACTTCTCCTATAAATATGACTGCCTTGTACAGTAGTTCCCTTAACTAGATCTATGTTTAATCTACATGATATTTGGTTCTCCTGCTATCCCTGAGTGAGGGCCACAGTCAAGACTTACCAAACCTTACCAGATTTCTATCAGTCTCCTGTCTACTATTGAGTAACAGCTAGAACACAAGGGATCCTTTGAAGTCAACGATCTATACCTGTAGATCACATTACAAAAGATCTAGTTGAACCTTGTTCACTTCTTGTTCTATCAAGAAGAGTTTAGTGGGCCTCAATTCCCACTAAGGAAAATCCACCACTATTTACTCCACTGCTAATCTCCCTTCAGAGGGAGAAGAAACCCAAAATATCAACAACTCCTATCAAAACATCCCTATCTCTGATTCATCTTGAAGACTTCAAATCGTAGGAAGCTCTACTACTCCTAGCTATCATCACAACTCCTGACCTCATTCATCCCAAACCTATTGTCATCCTTCTCAGAGCCTACCTGCACCTCCAGCCCTTAACACAGAAACTGCTACAGCCGACAGGACTCCAACTCCTGTCCCACCTAATATAGCTATGTCTCAACCAGTAGAAGAAGACTTTGCCCTGGATATCAATCCCCCCATTTGAACCAGGACAAAGATGAGTGAGAAACAAGCAGGGCTGCCAACAGACTTCTCCAGAGAAGGGGAAAACACTACATGGTGGATCATAACCATGAGCAACTACTTTTCTATGAACAGTGATATCTATACATATGACCAGGATAAGATCAACACTGCCCTGAACAAGATGAGCAAAGGATGGGGAAAAACATTCTCAGAAGTATACTACAATCAGCAAGAAGACGGAGTTATTCTGGATATCCAGAGTTGGAAAACCTTCAAAAAAAAATTCCTTGAAGCATTCTTGTCCAAATAAGTCCACCTGGACCACAGGAGGAAGTTAGCTGCTTTAAAACAAAAGGACAAAGAATCCTTCCCCACCATGAAAGGCCTACAGGGGTATATGCAGGACTTTCAGTTATATGCATGAAAAGCAAAAATGACAGATGATGCAGCCCTGATGGAATGGTTTGTCAGGGATCTTAACCTGCTGATTGTGGAAAAAGTAATTGGGAATAAGGAACTGGAAATCCTTAAAGACTGGATCAAAGCCAGTCACAAACAGATGAGACAAATAGAATGAGTTCAAGATCTGAAAGGGAATCAGTACAAAGCAGAGACCAAGGATCCAAATACAATGGATGTAGATGTCATCAAACTATCCCTATTTAATTACACTAAACACATAAAGGAAAATCACTGCTTTATTTGTCACAAAGTAGGGTGCTCCACTAGGAACCATCCATGACCAGGATCATCTTCCCACACCAATAAGTTTCAAAAGAAGGAACAAATCAAGGAAATCTCCAAGACCACCTCTGCTCCATCAACAATTGCCAATTACATTAAGGTTCTCGAAGATCAAAATATTAAAGAAGAAGACATAATTTGAATCCTCAAAGAGGTATACAAAGAACTAATCTACCAAGGGGAGGAGGAAGAAACCATCACAAAAATAAGCATGGAAGAGTTGAGGATGCAAGTAGAAAGAGCCAAGGGTTTTTAAAGAGGAGAGCTCAGTCAGTGTGTCACTCTCCTATGATCTGGAATATACAATCTATGGAAAGGAAATCAATCACAATCCCCATTCAAATACTTCCAGGAAACACTGAAATCAAAGCCCTAATCAACAGTGGAGCAACTAACTGCTTCATTAATGAGGTTATCACTCAGAAACTACAACTGCCCCTCACTAAACTAAAAATATGAAGAATAGCCATAAATGCAGACAGAACCTCCAATAAAAGAGGGGACATAACCCACAAAACCACCCTTGCCACATCCATAAAAGAAAGGAGAGAAATGAGAGACTACCTGATGATCAGAAGCAAAAAAATGGACATGATATTAGAGATGAGCTGGCTAGCAAGGCATAATCCAATGATCAATTGGGTGCAAAGGGAGCTAAAAGAAAAAAAAAAAAGGCCCAGATCCAGAAGAACAATGGTACCTCATCAAATACCTCACCACTAACTTGGCAGAAGAACCAAATGAAGAGGTCCTTATCTGATGCTGCACAGAGCATGAAGAAATCAAAAAGCTGACCATCTCTATGGATTTTATAAGAAAGGAACACAAAGAGGAAGTAGCCTTACCAGCTAAATTCCTCCAATTCCAGAAGGTATTCTCAGAAGAAGCCACTGCTACTCTCCTGCCTAAAAGAACCTATGATCATCACATTGATCTTCTCCCATCCTTCACCCCTCAAAAAGCAAAAAACTACCCATTAAACCCAGAACAAATGAAAGCCTGCAGAAAGTTTATAGATGAACACCTCAAAAGTGGAAAGATCCAACCATCCAAATCCCCCCAAGCATCCCCATTCTTCTTTGTGGATAAGAAGAATGGCAAACTCTGACTGTGCCAAGATTATTGGTATCTAAATGAACACATGGTTAAAAATGCCTACCCCTTACCTCTGATTGAAGATCTTATCAATAAACTCTGCAGGTTGAAGATCTTTACCAAAATGGACATATGATGGGGGTACAACAATGTGAGGATAGTATCCGAAGACTATTGGAAAGTGGCCTTCATTATGCCAATGGGACTCTTTAAACCTACCATAATGTTCTTTGGGCTCTGCAACTCCCCTGCAACCTTCTAAGCTCTGATGGATGACATCTTCACTGACCACCTAGCTGAAGGATGGCTAATAATATATATGGACAACCTCCTCATCCACTCCCCAAACCAGAAAACCCATGATGAGAAAATCAGGAAAGTTCTAGAATAAATGATGGAACATAAACTATATCTCAAACTGGAAAAATGCTCCTTCGACACAAAAACAATGGAATACCTAGAAATGATTATATTGGAAGGACATACTGAGATAGACCCAATAAAATTAAAAGCCATCTAAGAATGGAACCCCCCTACATCAGTAAAAGGGGTATGCTCCTTTCTAGGATTCTGCAATCTCTACTGAAAATTCATTGAAGGATTCTCTACCAAAGCACACCCCCTTATAGAACTGACAAAAAAGAAGACCAAATGGAATTGGGGAGAACTCCAAGAGAAGGCCTTCAGAGACCTACAAAACAAATTCCTAAAATAGCCTATTCTCTCCATTCCTGATCCAATTAAACCATTCTTCATTATGACGGATACATCCCTTGTAGGAACAGGAGGGGTACTAATGCAGAAAGATGCCAATGGAGACCTCCACCCATGTGCATACCGATCTAGTACCCTATCCCCTGCAGAACGAAACTATGACATCTATGACAAAGAACTCTTAGGGGTTATCCATACCCTGGACAACTGGTAACACTACCTAATGGAAACCAATCACCCAGTAACACTCCTCACTGATCACAAAAATCTCCTCTACTTCAAGAAAGCAAGGAAATTATCCTGAAGACATACCCGGTGGCAACTATTCCTACAAGAATATGATCTTATCTTCCACCATCTCCCAGGAGCCCAAATGGGACCAGCCAATGCCCTGTCCAGATTATCCAATCCAAATCTAACCAATGACAATTTGAAATTCCATCTACTCCCTGAAGAATTGTTTGTTAAACAAATAGATGTCGCCCTGAAAGATAAGATAAGGAAATCATCAGAAAAGGATCCATTGGTACTAGATGCACTTCAACAAATGTACACAGAAAATCACATCCCCAACAAAACCCACCCAACAGATTGGACATATGAGGAAGGTCAACTGTAATTTAGAAATTGGCTATACATTCCCCCCAAAGTCCAAAAGGACCTAGTCTACTCCATCCACTCATCCACTGCAGAAGGGCATGGGAGACAATACCTAACCATCCAACTCCTGTCCAGAGATTACTGGTGGCCCAGACTCTCCACATTCATCAGAAAATACATCATGAGATGCCCAGTCTGCCAACAAAATAAAAACATCAACAACCCCTCCAACCCACCTCTCATTTCCATCCCCACCTCCAGACCACACCCCTTTTACACCATATCCATGGACCTAATTACCGATTTACCCCTTTCAAATGAAGCAGACTCAATTCTAGTTGTGGTGGACCACAGCCTTAGTTGGGGGGCAATTTTCATTCCAACTACCAAAACTGTCAACACAGTGGGAGTGGCATCACTCTTTTTTAAGCACATCTTCCCATACTTCAGATTACACTCCAAAGTCATCTTTGATAGGGGCCCTCAATTTGCATCTGCCTTCGCCAAGGAACTAGCCAGATTACTTAATTATGATGTTGCTCTTTCTACTACATACCACCCACAAACTAATGGAGAGATGGAACGAGTAAACCAGGAACTGGAAACATATCTAAGGATATTCTGCCAAGGACAACAAGACCTATGGAGCAAACTACTCCCAATGGCAGAATTCAATCATAACTCCTCAGTACACTCCACAACCAAACAGTCCCCATTTCACCTCATAATGGAATACAAACCTAAAGCTTATCCACCAATCAGAAAAAACCATAACCTCACCATTGAAGGACACCTGAAATTGTTGACCAGTGCCAGAGACAAGGCATTAGCAGTAATCACCCACATCCAACAATTTACCCCTAGCTACACAAAGTTCAAACCTTGGAAGAAGGGGATCATGTATGGCTATCCAACAAAAACCTTAAAACCCTCTATCCATCTAAGAAATTAGGTCCAAAAAGGGAAGGACCCTTTCAAATCACAAAAGTTCTCTCACCTGTGACCTATCAATTGGATCTACCCATGAACTGGAAGATTCATAACATATTCCACACATTACTTCTTTCCCCATTTGTTTAAAATGACAAATATGGAATTGCCAGTGTTCCACCTCCTCCTGAGATTATAGATGATAATGAAGAATACGAAATTGAATCTATCCTAAACCACAGAGGTTATCCTGGATGCAGATCCTACCTAGTTAAATGGAGAGGGTACAGTACCACAGAAAATACATGGGAGCCAGAAAACAACTTCATCCACACTGATGAGACACTAAAAACTTATAAAAAGTGACATAACCTCCAATGACAAAACAACCCACCATCCATTGTGACTTTTACAAGTTCTTCCTCAAGTAAAAAGAATCAGATCAATAAACCAGACAATTCTCCCACATCTCCATTTTCAAACCAAAACAAAGAAGACACTATTGTCATATCCATGTCTCCTGACTCTTATCCATCTCCCTGACTTGCCTTCTGGCCCCTGCCCTCATCCTGACCCTTGTCCATCATCCCCAACCATCTCTGGTCACACTCTGATATTCCAATATCCAATCCAGTCCAACTCTGATTGGAACCCTAACCAGTCATACTCCAATCCCAGTCCTTCCTGGAACCTTCAGAATTCCCACAGTCCATGTGTAGCACAGCTCCGGCTATAGTGAGCACCCGGTAGCATTTTCCTATGCTCCCTCCTTGTTTGCCTTATGTATTAGTACCTCGCTTATCCTTGGAAGTCCTCTGACTCCAGGATGTGTTTCTAACTCCTACATAGCCATTTCCCTGCCTCCAGCTTCCCTTTGCCCCATCTCCAGACTTTTCCCCATATGTACTTGCCTGTCATGTATATAAGTTTGAATATCTCTTGTATAACCCTTAGTACAAATATCAACTAGAAATATGACCCCTCACCTTATACTTTGAGTGCATTTGACTTCCAACTCCTCTGGTCATCCATCTCCTCAATCTCCAGACATTATTTGCCCTCCTGTGGGAGTTGCCTTTAGGCACTCCCTGGAGTTGAATTGGACCTTGTCATTACCCCTGGTCACATGACCTACCTCCGACCCTGTGACCTTCTTACCCCCGATTCTAAATATGTGGAATATGAACCTGCAAGGGTATGACACATAAGTTCTGCACCAATTCCACACCCCTCCTGCTTTATACTCCACCTCACCTCCATCTCTCAGACCTCTGGTCCACTCCCTGGTTACTCCCTTGTCCTCCCCCTCAACTCCCTGTGCTCCTCCTCCAGAGTTGTCAATATACCTCCAGACATCACAGAAGTTGTCCTGAACATCTGACCTCCTAGACTAGAGAAGATCTGGAACCCCCAAATGAGCTTGAAAGGTCCTATCGGGCCTAGGGTATGAGGTAGAGAGGTATGGTTCTGACAGTATATTCGTACTCCCACTTGCAGGTTACTAACAAGTGTGCCTTCACTCTGCCATGCATCCTTGTCACTGCTCCGTTAATGAACTCCTTTGCATTTCATGCTCTAGACTTCAGAGTAGACTAGGTATCAGTCACAACCCTCCATTCCTTCCTTCCATCAGCTTCTACTTTCTTTGGGCAATGACTTCTGAGCTGTACTTGCAGCCTAGGAAGAGCTCACATTCGTTTTTTGGGACTGGCATTCTTGCCAGCCCCTCTCTGCTGATTTCCACTTCATTGTTCAGGCTCCAGACTTACTCCATTGCTCTGGGTACTCACACTGGGTTACTCTAGTGTATTTTCCTTCCATATTTTGTTTCTTGCATCGGGGATCACCCCTAACATTTTTCAGTCCTCTGTTATTCATATTATCAGTATCCAGTTGTTCTCCAGACCTCCGAACATTGTGCTAGATTCCTCCAGTGCATTCTTATTCATTTCTAGCACTTTCCCTACTGGACTTCATTCCTTCATTGCCAAACCCTTGGGCTTAGGTCCTTGTATTCTTGATCTCCCCAGCCTTAGGCTTTTATGCCATTGGTACCCCTGGGCAGTCCTTCATATTTCCAGCCATTTCTGCCATAAGCTCTTGCTCTTGACATCCCTGGGCACAGTCCCTCACATTTCCAGCCATTTCTGCCATAAGCTCTTGCTCTTGGCAACCCTGGGCACAGTCCCTCACATTTCTGGCCATTTTCACCATAAGCTCCTGCTCTTGACACTCCTGGACACAGTTTCTCACATTTCCAGCCATCTCCACCATATGCTCCTGTCCTTGACTCCCCATTCTGGACCTCATATCCTTGGCACTCCTGGCTATCAACCCTTGTGTCTCCAGCTGCCTCTGATCTTGGGTTCCTTCCTTGGTCACCCCATCCTGGCCCATAATATTTCACATCACTGGCTTCATGCCTTTATGCCTTGGGCTCTCCTCTTCATTACCTCTGGTCTTGAGCTATCACTCTTGACACTCTGATCTGGAGCTTTCATGCTCTGGTTACTCCCAGCCTTGGACCTTTCATCCTTGGCCATCTGGGTCTCTGGCTTCAGCTCCTAACCACTCCTATGATGTTATGACCTTCATACCTCCAATATTGCCAGTCTCTTCCAGGATCACTGGCATCAACCCTTTCTGCTTTCCCCTTTCTTTCTCCTGCTTTTTCCTTCTTTTTCCTGCTTTCCCCTTTCTTCTCTTGCTTTTCCCCTTC
>JBBPJU010001487.1:0-11641 GCA_038088875.1 Austroboletus festivus | reverse complement strand
TTGTGGGTGATAGGCTGAGGACAACTTCGGGTCTTATTGGAGTAGGCGGGCCATTTCTCGGGCAAAAGCACTGTTAAATTGCGGGCCGCAGCTGGAGATGATGGAGTCATGGATGCCAAAATGGGAAATCACATTTTTCAGGAACAAGGCTGCTATTCCTTCTGCAGTCACGAATTTAGTAGTCGGGATGAAAATAGCCCCCTTCAAAAGTCCGTGGTCCACCACAACCAAAACTGCATCTCACAGGGGGGCTGGGGGCAGGTCGTGTTATGCTTGTACCGGGTAGATCCAAGTGCAGCCCTTGTATCCCTATACAGAGACAGAAAGCGAAGGGAAAGGGAAGGGCAAAGGTAAGTGCTAGGAGTAGGCAAGAGGAATGGTGATGGACGAAGAAGGAGGACATCACCAGGGACCAGGGAGAGTGATGGATATTGCCATGGGCGTGGGAGGCAGAGGATGCTGCCAGGGACATGCAAAGGGATGGCCGGACGACAGGAGATCAGGAGTAGGAGGGCCATCAGTAATTGAGGAGAGGCAGTGATGTGACGAGAGAAGAGGGAACTGAGGAACATCACCAATATCCTGGGTGAAGGAGGGTCTTAGCATGTCGGAAACCAAAGAGGTCTGCTGAAGGATCCAAGATATCTTTGGGGAATGATCGTGAGATGTCGGGCGGATGACATAGAGAACAATGGAAGATAGATTCAAAGTAGTAGAGGGTACAGGAGGTATCAGGAGATCATGAGCAAGGGATGATAGGGAATTATGAAGGGGAATAGGGAATTCTCAAGGGAGGTCTAAGATGGGGATCTACTGTACAAGGAGAGCCACTATATAGGGATCAGGAGAAGCGGCTGTGTAATGCAAGAAAGGGAACAGGGTAGAGGGTACTGATGATGAGTCAGGATGACGAGTCATCAGAATGTCCAAGAAGATAGCAGAGCATCGAAGAAGTGCTGACTCAGCCTGAAGAATGGAAAGCAATCTGAGATCAAGGGCTGAGTCACTGATACGTGGGAAGAACAGATAGGCCAGGACAAATGGTAGAATGAATGAGTCAGAAGGGTCAAGGGTTGAACCAAGATAAGAGATAAGGAATGACTCATCCATGACTAATGTACATGAGGTAATCGGATCAAAGGGAATGTCTATGACAAAGAAGAAACTGGTAAGCGAGAATGACAAGGACTAGATGAGTCAGAGAAACGGAGTATATCTGCATAGAATGCAAGTGGACTCATCTAGGAAGTGGTACAAGTGAGTCAAGGAAAACGGTGTAAGGAAAAAAACAGTAATCCAGATGCTACTCAGCTATGCTCCACAGATGGATCATAACAGGTCGGTGATGAGATCTAAGGATAGGTGCTGAAAGGGGTGGGTGGTGACTGTGGGGATAGGAACAACAGGGGGCCGGTTCAGGTGGGTGTTGTTATGGAACGATGGGTGAGACCTCTGACTCCGTACCTGGAGGAGTTGGATGCCCTGTCTTTTTCTTTTTCTTCCCTAGAGCAGGCCATGGACATAGAGGATGACTTCTCAAGTAGACTCACTTGGGGAGAGCCCCTCAACATCTGGAATGCTTCCCCACCTCTCCCAGACAACCAGGAGAACGTTCCACCAGGGAACCCAGAGTGGTTCACGTGGGATGTTGAGGAGTTAGTGGAGTACTTGCTCCGGACAGACTGGCCCTTCCTGTTTCTTTAAGTCTCTTTCTTTTCCTCTTCCTTTTCCATTCCGTTCTTCCAACTCTCCGAGTCGTTTACCTTTCTCAACTAGGATACATCCATTCCTTCTCAGTTATGGCAAGTTACCGCATCGCCCAAACCTTCTCCATACAGCAGCCGGATGTGATATTACCCCTTCATTCTTCCCGCTGAACTCTTGTATCCATTTTAGAGATTAGGTTTGGAGTTTCTTCTCAATTAGGAGAACTCCTGTGCACTGCCCTTCCTTCTTCTCCATAGGCAGTGTGCGATTCATTAAAGTCTATATTTCATTAGGATGCTCTCTTTTCTTCATTCCTGATCAGGGATGAACTCTATTCCCATTTGGACTACTCATCCATATAGGAATATGTTCCTGTACCTACCAGTTACGTATATAAGTGCCTTTGTACTATAGTTAGCTCTCTAGCTAAATTTTATGCAACTTTATGTGAAGTTTATGCTGCATCTTGGAAAGGTGGATGGTTTACCTTTCCTTGAGAGAGTTCTTATTAGGCAATGCCTAAACCTTCATCTCATCATCTTCTATGAAGCTGTTATGGCCTGGAAGTCAGTACTAGCAGTGTGCCTAAGGTTTGGTCCTAACCTAGGCACATTTGATCAGCTAATCACCCGGAGACTCGGACTTCACGTCCTACATTCTGTATCAAAAGAATTTAGCTCTTCTTCCGCTCCCCCTGTTTCTACAGGTCAGGACACCATCCCCCCATGATTATGCGCCAACCTGGATCAGACAATGAACAACAGCAACTCCCTTCCCCTACCTCTGCCTCTATACGTAGAGCCCCTATCCCAGATACACTTTGATGCCCCCAGAGCAGGGCAACTACTGGAACTCCTCTTCTCTCCCTCCCCCATCCCACAACAAGTCCTCCAGTTCTTACTAGAGGAGAACCCTTATCTTCATTTCCTGTTATTGCATCTCAGATCAGTAGAGGCCCATCCCCTGATCCGCAAGTGGACCCTGAGATATCAACTAGCCGATCCCCTATCCAGCCATTGGCCCCCATCCCCACTCCATCCACCCACCCCCTCCCGGAGTACTTCACCACCCAGACTTCCGAAACCGGAAAGTGGAGACCAAAACCCGGAGTTGCCAAAGGGTGGAAACAGATTGAGCAAGAACTAGTGGAACCTCTTGAAGACGAAGACGAAGAAGAGATGGCACCAACAGAAATCAAAGCGGCCCTTCCGGCCAACTTTTCAGGGAACAGTGAAGATGCAATCTGGTGGATAGCAGCTATGGAAAACTATTTTACAGTAAATGGAGAGATATACAAGACTGACCTAGCCAAGGTGGTCACCGCATTAAACAAGATGCCAAAAGGGAGAGGGCGAGTGTTCACAGAAGGGCAATTTGCCCTAGATGCCAATATGAAAGATGAAGACAAGACTTGGAGCAAGTTTGTCGAATGATTCACCAACTCCTTTGTATCCAAGGAGGAGGTAGCAGATGCCAGGAGGAAGATCGGAAATCTCTGCCAAGACAAGGGGCCTTTGAACATGAAGAATGCCCAGAAATACATTCAAGATTTCCAACTCCTCGCAGCCAAGTCCAGAGTGACCAATGAGGGTGCACTCTGTGAATGGTTCGTCAGAGGACTGAACCACGATATTGCCAGGAATATCATACTACTCAAGGAACTGACCACTATTAAGGAGTGGGTCAAAGCAGCGCAGAAGCAAGTACGCCAGCTGGAGCGGGTAAGAGATTTATCCAGAGGACAATTCATCCATCAAGGAGGAAATGGAGAAGGCAGATCATCAGGAAAGGATTCCAATGCAATTGACATGGATGTGATACGACTGTCGCCCACAGAGAGAGCTTGCCATGTCAAGAACGGCCTTTGCTTCATTTGCAGAAAGAAGGGATGTTCCACTCAAAACCACAAGAGACCTGGTTCAGTCTGAGTAACCAAGAAAACCAGAAAGGTCTCAGATGGGATAACAAAGGACCCACCAATGCCCGATGAGACTGCAGAGTACATACAGAAGGTACTTGATAGCAAGAAGGGGATGAAGACAAATCCTCAAGATCCTACAACAAGTTTACAAAGATGATGAGTTTGCTGACGATGAAGATGACAGCGGAGATGAAAGGGTGGCGGTACTTTCCACTAAGCTCCAGGAAAAGATCACTAAAATAAGGGGTTTTTGAGATGAGGATGGAAGTCAATGTTTCCCTCCTCTAGATTACCGGATAACACTGTATTATCAAATGAACGACGATCTATGACCATTCCCATTACCATTTGAACCCCATCCGGAATCATCGAAACCCACGCCCTGATTGACAGCAGAGCTACCAGCAATTTCATAAATGCCAAGCACACCCAAAAATGGAAAGTCCCCCTTATGAATCTAAAGAACCCCCAAGACACTATTAACACAGATGGATCCCATAATGCTGGAGGAAGCATCACCCAGCGCAGATTCTTGACCATGACCATAGGAGGAAAGACCTGAAGAAGGAGCCTGATGGTGCTTGATTCTGGCAAGATGCCAATCATTTTAGGAATGGCGTGGTTAGCCGAGGAAAATCCAATAATTGACTGGGAGAAGCGGGAACTTCTCCTGGTATCCGACAAAGAAGTCGAGGAAAGACCACTACAGATGGCACAGCGATACCTGGCCAAATATATTGCTGAGGATCTGGACGATCCCTCAGAGGAGGTGATCATTAGGGAGAGTCTTGACGAGGAGATTTGCAGGACCACTGTATCAACGGACATAGCCAGCAAGCAGATCCTGGAAAAGAAAACCCTGCCGAAGGAGTACCAAGAATTTTGGAAAGTATTTTCCGAAGAAGCAGCCACCACCCTACCCCCATCCCAGAGTTACGATCACCAGATCAAACTCACAAAGGACTTCATCCCCTGTTGCACAAAGAACTACTCACTTAACCCAGAGGAAATGACAGCATGTCAGGAATTCATTTCAGAACACCTGAGGAATGGAAAGATCACCCAGTCCACCTCTCCACAAGCCTCCCCTTTCTTCTTCATAAAGAAGAAGGATGGGAAGCTGAGACCCTGCCAGGATTACTGCTATCTTAACTCGATGACTGTCAAGAATGCCTACCCACTCCCCCTCACTATGGACCTTATTGACAAAGTCAAGGACTCCTGCATATTTACCAAAATGGATGTCCAGTGGGGATACAACAACATCCTGATTCATCAGAAAGATCGATGGAAGGCAGCGTTCATCACTCCGATGGGGCTCTTTGAGCCCACTGTTATATTCTTTGGGCTGTGCAATTTGCCAGCCACCTTTCAAGCCCTAATGGATGATATTTTTGCAGACTATCTAGCTGAGGGGTGGCTAATCATTTATATGGACAATCTCCTCATTCACTTGGCCAACCAAGAAACCCATCACGAAAGAACTAAGAAGGTGCTCACAAGGCTAGCAGAACACCATCTTTACTTAAAACTAGAAAAGTGCTCCTTCAACGTCCCAGAGGTGGAATACCTGGGAATGGTGTTGAAGGAGGGGAGTGTAGCTATGGATCCCATCAAACTAAAAGTGATCGAAGATTGGGAACCCCTGAAAACCATGAAACAAGTGCGCTCATTCCTCGGGTTTTGTAACTTCTACTGGAAGTTCATCCCTGAATTTCCCAACCTGGCCTGGCCGCTCACCACCCTAACAACAAAAGGAAAGTGGTGGGAGTGGTCCCCCGAGGCTGACGACGCATTCCGAGCCCTGAAATGGCTGTTCCTCCATGCCCCCATACTACGATACCCCGACCCTGGAAAACCATTCTGGCTGATGACTGATGCATCATTAGCAGCTGCCAGAGTGGTCCTCATGCAGAAAGATGGCAACGGAGATCTCCACCCGTGTGCCTATAGATCCTCTACCTTTGCTCCAGCCAAGTGAAATTATGACATCCACGACAGGGAACTCCTGGCCATCATCCTCGCTTTGAAGGATTGGCACCACTACCTTACTGGAACGGAGTTCCCAGTAATGGTCCTAACGGACCACAAGAACCTCACATACTTCCGGCAACCCTGGGACTTATCACAATGCCACACAAGGTGGCAATTATTTTTACAGGACTTTGACCTTCATCTGGTCCACACCCCTGGTGGCCAGATGGGTCTGGTGGACTTCTTATCCCAGCCGGATATAGCTGATGAAACTTGGGAACCATTACAACTGATCCCCGACGATGTATTCATCCGGTCAATTGACACCACTCTTCGTGCACAACTGGAAAAACCACTCCGTGACCCCACTGCTCTCGAAGCACTGCTCTGCGTCGAGCAGGGCGATCCCGCGTTCCCCCGAACTGTGGCCTCCAATTGGGAGGTCCACAACCACTCTCTTTACTACCAAGGACGGCTCTACGTTGACAAGGAATATCAACAGCTGCTGGTACACACCATTCACAATGTAGTAACAACCGAACACCCCAGCTTCTACTGTCTTTACAACTTCATCTCCCGGGACTATTGATGGCCTGGGATGGCCCACTTTCTCTGTTGCTACCTGGCCGGATGCCCTGTCTGCCAGAAACACAAGGTCGACACCCACCCAAATTGACCCCCCATTATTCCTATCCCTACAGTTGCCACCTGCCCCTTCCAGCATTTATCCATGGATCTCATCACTGACCTCCCCCTGGCCCTGCCATGGGATGCTACTTTAGTCGTGGTGGACCACAGACTTTCGAAGGGGGCTATTTTCATCCCGACTACTAAATCCGTGACTGCAAAAGGGATCGCCACCCTGTTTCTGAAGAATGTCTTCTCCTGTTTCAGCATCCATGACTCCATCATCTCTGACTGAGGTCCCCAATTTAATAGTGCTTTCGCCCAAGAAATGGCCTGGTTACTCCAATATGATCCGAAGTTGTCCACCACCTACCACCCTCAGATGGATGGGGAAACAGAAAGGGTCAACCAAGAGCTGGAAATGTATCTAAGGATCTTTTGCCACAAAAATCCATCCTCTTGGAGTGACTACCTCCCCATCGCAGAATTTGCCTACAACACCTCCATCCATTCCACTATGAAACAATCGCCGTTCCTACTAATGAACGGTTATGAACCAAGGGGATTCCCCCCTATCACGAAAACCTTCATTCCAGCTGTACAGTTCACCCTCGACCAATAGGGAACAGCATGGAAGGAAGCAACTGCCGCCATCACTTATGCCCAAAAAGATTATGACAAGCGACAAAAAGGGAAAGCCTACTCCCCATACCAGGTTGGGGATATGGTTTGGCTCTTCACCAAAAACCTAAAAATGAAAGGAGAACTACGGAAACTCCTGCCGAAATGAGAAGGCCCATTTAGGGTCTTACAAAACATTAATAACATCTCTTTCGAGCTCCAGTTACCCGATCATTGGAAAATCCACAACATCTTCCATGCCTCCCTCCTGTCCCTGTTTATGGAAACCACTGAGTATGGGAACACCGCCCCGGAACCAATTTTGGAATTAGATGAAGAACCAGAGTATGAGATAGAGGAAATCTTATCCCACAAAGGAGAATCTCGTAACATCTCCTATCTAGTCAAATGGAAAGGCTACCTGTTACGCTTGTGCTGGGTAGGTCCAAGCGTAGCCCTTGTATCCCTATACAGAGATGGAAAGCGAAGGAGAAGGGAAGGGCAAAGGTAAGTTCTAGAGGTAGGCCAAAAGGGATGGTGATGGATGAGGAAGGAGGTCATCACCAGGGACCAGGGAGAGTGATGGGTATCGCCATAGACGTGGAAGGCAGAGGATGCTGCTGGATACATGAAGAGGGATGGCCCGACAACAGGAGATCAGGAGTGGGAGGGCCATCGGTAATCGAGGGGAGATGGTGATGTGACAAGAGGAGAGGTAACTGAGGAACATCACCGATATTCAGGATGAAGTGGGCTTCAGCGAGGTGGCGATCAGAGATGTTGCTGAAAACCAGAGATTCTCAGAGAAGTGACAGGTGGATGTCTGGGACAGACAGGTGACGAGGGCATAGGGTATATATGATGGATTCATAGAGGTAGGAGAGTTACAGGAGTGTCAAGGGATCATGGATAAGAGGTGATTATGGAGGGAATAGGGAATCCTCAAGGGAGGTCTAAGATGGGGAACTATAGTACAGAGGGAGCCACTATATGTAGTAATCAGGGAGGGTGGCTGTGTAGTACAAGAAAGGGAACAGGGTAAGGGGTACTGATGATGAGTCATGGTGACGAGTCATCAGAATGTCTAGGAAGACAATGGAACATCAAAGAAGTGCTGACTTAGCCAGAAGAATGGAAGATGATCTGAGATCAAGGGCTAAGTCAGGAAGAATGTATAAGCCAAGATAATAATGGAATGGATGAGTCAGAAGGGTTAAGGGTTGAACCAAGATAAGAGATAAGAATGACTCATCCATGACTGATGTACACTGAGTAATCAGATCAAAGGGAAATGTCTATGACAAAGGGGGTTCAAGTAAGCAAGAATGACAAGGGCTAGATAAGTCAAAGAAACGGAGCATATCCACATGGAAGATAAAGGACTCATCTAGGAATCAATAGGTAAGTCAAAGGTAAGGGTCATCAAAGAAAAAGAGTAGTCCATGTAGCACTCAGCTATGTCCCAGGGATGAATCGTAACACTACCCACACTCCGAAAACACTTGGGAACCGGAAGCCAACTTCACCCATTTGGACGAACTACTTACTGCCTATAAAAAGGCACATCAAATGCAAAAATAGGTATCATGGTCTACGATATTCAACTGACCTTCCAAGACAAAAGATATGGCTGCTGTGTTAGAACCGTACCTCTCTACCTCATACCCTAAGCCCAATGGGGCCTCTAGAGCTCGTTCAGGAGTTCCGGGTCTTCTCCGGTCTGGGAGGTAGGATGTTTGGGACAACTCCTGCGATGTCCGGAGGTAAATTGACAACTCTGGAGGAGGTGTGCAGGGAGTCGAGGGGAAGGACGAGGGAGTGGACCAGAGGTCTGAGGGATGGAGATGAAGAGCAGTATGGAGCAGAGGGGGTGTGGAATCGGCGCAGGACTTATGTGTCGCGCCCTTGCAGGTTCACATTCCATATATTTAGGATTGGAGTTAAGGAGATGGTGGGGTTGGAGGTAGGTCATGTGACCAGAGGTAATGACAAGTCCGATTCAACTCCGGGGAGTGCCTGGAGGCAACTCTCACAGGAGGGCGAACTATGTCTGGAGGATGAAGGAGCTGATGACCAGAGGAGTTGGAAGTCGAACGTTCTCGGAGTATAAGGAGAGGGGTCATATTTCTAGTTGATATTCGTACTGAGGATGATACAAGAGATATCCGAACTTATATACAAGACAGAACAGGTATGTAAGGGGAAAGTCCAGAGATGGGGTGAGGAGATACCGGAGGCAGAGTAAAAGTCTGTGCAGAAGTGTAAGGGTCGTATCACGGAGCCAAGGAGCTCCAGAACAGCATAATGATAAGCGAAAGACTAAACTCTAAAAGAGAAACCTAAGTGATGTCACTGGGTACTACCAATGGCTGGAGCTGTGCAGCAAGTGTGATCATGGGAAGTCCGATAGTCCATGTGGGAGTGATGAGGGGCGAATATAGGGCATAGGGATATGGGGACCGGAGATGGTCGGAGTAGGCCTGGGAGGTGGTTGGAGGTACGGATATGACACACTGGCACACTGAGTTTGTCCCCGCTACTGTAAAAGAGGTCATATGCGACAGCCAGAAAATCACTATCAAAGAAAAACGTGTCCACTTTCTCAACAAACATGTTGGAGAACACTGGAGCTTCTGCAAGATTGATTACTGCCCCTATCACTGGCACGCAAAGAACTTCTATTGACACCACTTGTTTGGTGATTGCCCCCTTCGGAATTCCACCACAAGATCCCCACATCCCTGTCATAATCACCAAAGTGGGCGATGCCTACAACTTTAAATCAGTTCCCCATTTGGAAAGGGGGTACCTTTATCACAATCTTTTAAATTTACCTTATGTGGTGGCTTGGCTCATTGAGTGATGCCACTCCACTTTAGTCCGCCCCCTCACCACCCTTATAAACACCTATGAGGTGTATGCCAACATTTGTTCCACTCACCACAACCCTCACAACTCAGACAATAACCATGTCAGCCCTTTCTCAGTCCACCATCAACCCCTCCTCGCCTCAAACCTCATCTACCTCAGGGTCCTCATCACTCAGTCCCTTCATGAGGCCGGGTTCTACTGGGTCCTTGAGGAGATCCCCCTCCTCGGGGTACACAAGATCATCTGGGAGCTCATCGGCCCCCTTGCTCCCAATGTTAGAGGAAGAGTCATCTGAAACTGGAGGCTGGTTCTCAATATCGTCAGAACTAGCAGAGGAACTGTGCCTCCTAGTCCAGCGCCAGCTCTACTTTCCCGAATCTCAGCAACGTGAACAGGCGATAATGGAGGGGATGTGTTACGATTTGTCCCTGGGGCATAGCAGAGTGCTATAGGGACTATTCTTTTCCTTTGACATCCCTTACTATTGACTTTTCCATCGATTCCCAGATGAGTCCTTCATCTTCCATGCGGATACGCTCTGTTCCCTTTGACTCATCTAGTCTTTGTCATTCATGCTTACTTGATCTTCCTTGTCATAGACATTCCCTTTGATCTGATTACTTGATGCATATATGTCATGGATGAGTCATCCTTATCTCTTATCTTGGTTCAACCCTCGACCCTTCTGATTCATCCATTCCATTATTATCTCGGCTTATCTGTTCTTCCTGACTTAGCCCCTGATCTCAGATCACTTTCCATTTTCCTGGCTAAGTCATCACTTCTTTGATGTTCCACTGTATTCTTGGACATTCTGATGACTTGTCACTATGACTCATCATCAGTCCCCTTTACCCTGTTCCCTTTCCTATACTACACAGCCGCATCCCCTGATTGCTACATATAGTGGCTTCCTTTGTACCATAATTCCCCATCTTAGACCTCCCTTGAGGACTCCCTACTCCCCTTGCATAATTCCCTATCCTCTGTCATGCTTCCTTGACACCCCTGTATTCTCTACCTCTTTGAATCTACCACTTATACCATTTCATCGACATCTGCTTGTCTCAGACATCCCACTGTCATTTCACTGAAGAACTCCTCCTCATCAGCAAGTATTCCTCGAATAACTTTGTCCCTCACTTCCTTGCTGAAAGGTCACTTTGACCATTGGTGATACTCCTCCGATCCCTCTCCTCTTTGTCACATCACCAACTCTCTGATTACTGATGACTTTCCTCAATATCGATCCCCATCCCCAAGTCATCTCCCTGATAGTGATATGGCGGTCTCCCTTGTCTAGTCCATCCCATGGCGATATCCATCGCATTCCTCTGATCCCTAGTGATGGCCTTCTTGACACTCATCTGTCACCATTCCTCCATTTCTATCCGTCTCTTAGAACTTACCTTTGTCCTTCCCTCTCGTCCTTGTCCTGGCTCTTTATATAGGGATACAAGGGCTACACTTGGGCCTACCCGGCACAAGCATAACAGGATGCTGATCCCTTCATCCCTCCTCCGCCCACTAGAACCCTCACTCCCACACTACTGGACCCCTTGGAATTGGAGGACCCATCATCTGCCCAAACTCAGGCCTACCAACACGACACAGACCCCCCTGTCCCTATCCCCGACCTGATTACTCCACCTTGAGACAACCCTCTCTGAAGGATTGCCTCTCCCCCCGCTCTCCGTCACAGCCTCCCCGCCCTCTCTTGGAATATCTCTGAGGATATTGACCTCAGAACTGACCACCATTGCACACACTACAATTATGCCCACCCACCCCTTGGGACTGTCCCCATGTCATTTGCGCCATATGCTCCCACCGAGGACCCAGCCACCCTCCGTTCCGATGTCCCTCCCTCACCACCCCGTCCCTCCCCCAGTCCTGCCCCGAATGCGGCAGACAGCATCT
>JBBPJU010001486.1:0-11643 GCA_038088875.1 Austroboletus festivus | reverse complement strand
ATGCTAGTGAGGAAGAGAAGTCGTCTCTCATCTCCGCAAAGTGACCTGAAGAAAAAGAAAAAGACGGAGCATCAAGCTCCTCCAGGTACGGCGTAGGCGGCTTCCGCCATCGTTCTGTAACAGACGTAGAAGGGGCATCTCCAGTAGAGGAGATGTTTGTCCCCACATTCGGGGCATCTTTGGAGAGTTGGGGTCACCAGACTGGGGCAGCGGAAAGGAGGATGTCCTGGGGCTCTTCTGGAACAGATGATGCAGACAAGGTGGGGGCAATCCCATTCCGACTCATGGCCAAAATTAAATCATGCACAGTGGTGGTCAGTGCTGATGTCGTCGTCCTCAGGGATATTCTGGGATAGTGGTGGTAAGCCCCGTCTGAGAGTGGGTGGAGATGAGATTCAGCGAAGAAGGTCAGTTCTATGTGGAGTAGATGGGGTGGAGATCAGAATGGGGGGATCGGTGTCCATGTAGTATGCTCGAGGGGTGGTATCGGTTCCCCTCTCCACGTCAAACAGACTGGGGAGTATGTGGGGTGAGTTGGTGGCGGTTGGGGTAGTGGGGTCAGTAGGGACGAAGGAATCAGCATCCCCTCCATCTGAGCTTGTCTCCTCGTCGGAGAGTGAGAGTCGAAGTGTTGGCGTTGGACCAGGATTCAGAGCTCCTCTGCAAGCTCAGCAGAGATGGAGTACGAGCCCCCGGTTCGTGATGACCCGTCATCTAATGGGTGGGGAGAGGGGGCCAAGGAGTTCCCAGATAATGGGGAAGAGTGGGAGGAGTGGGAGCTCGTTAACCACTCTAGGGAATCTGTGCTTGTGGAGGCTCTGTCTGATGAGGACTCCCAAGTAGACGAGTTGGGAGGCAAGGATGGGCTGTTGACTCATGGAGAAGGGGCTGACATGCTGACTTTCATTGGTCGAGGGGGGGCGAGATGATCTGATGTTGGTGTACAACTCGTAGGCGTTTATAAGGGTTGTGAGGGGATTCACTAAGGAAGAGTGATGGCGTTCAGTGAGCCAATTCTGGACAAAAGAAGTGACTAGAAGGTTATGGTAGAGGTATCCTCTTTTGAGGCAAGGAACTGAGTTTACGTTGAGTGCATCCCCTATCTTTGTGGCAATCAAGGGGACCGCAGGTTCTCCTTCTCGTAAGATGTGGATGGTGGAGCTAATATCTGTTCTTGGCATGCCAGTGGTAGGGACAGTAGTCGAATTTGCAATAGTACCAATGCTCATTTATGTGTTTATTGAGGAAGTGGACATGCTTTTCTTTGATAGTTCTTTTTTGGTTTTCATAGATGACTTCCTTTGTTTCAGCGGGGACGAATTCAGTGTGCCAGCAACCGTAACGTTTATCCTGGAAGGTGGGTTGGGTGGGATAGACCATTAGAGAGTTCAGAGGAGGTGGTGTGCCTTTTTATAGGACAGTAGGAGTTCATCGGAATGAGTGAAGTTGGTCTCGGGTTCCCAGGTATTTTCAGAGTGAGGATAGTTCTTCCACTTTACCAGGTATCGTAAGCTGCCATAATTTCCTTTATGGGAAATGATTTCTTCGATCTCGTATTCTGGTTCTTCATCAAGATCTAGAGGGGTGTTGGCGGTAATAGGTCCAAATTCATCTGTCTGGGTAAATGGGGAAAGAAGGGAAGTGTGGAACGTGTCATGAATCTTCCATGCTTTTGGTAATTGCAATTTGAAGGTTACGTTGTTTATGGCATTCAGCACCTTGAACAGTCCTTCCCATTTGGGAAGCAGTTTTCGTAATTCTCCTTTGGTTTTCAAATTTTTTATTGATAGCCAAACTAGGTCTCCTTTCTTGTAAGGGGTGTATTTCCCGCTTTTGACTCGGGAATTGTAATCTTTCTGGGTGAATTCAATGGCTGCAGATGCTTCTTTCCAGGTGGTTCCCCACTGATCCAGTGTATACTGTACTGCTGGGATGAAGGACTTGGTAACTTGGAGAAAGCTTTGGGAAGAGAAACCGGTCATTAAAAGGAATGGGGAGGTGTTGGTGGTAGAATGGATGGCAGAATTATGAGCAAATTCAGCGATGGGGAGAATGTGGCCCCATTCGGAAGGATTTTTGTGGCAGTATATTCGTAAATAGGTCTCAAGTTCTTGGTTCACTTGCTCGGTTTCTCCATCAGTCTGAGGGTGATAGGCAGTGGATAATTTTGGGTCGAAATTGAGTAGTCTGGCCATCTCTTTGGCGAATGCACTGGCAAACTGTGGGCCTCTGTCGAATATTACGGAATCATGGAGGCCAAAACGGGGGAAGATTTTCTCAATAAAGAGACGCACCACTCCCTGGGTGGAGACCATCTTTGTAGTTGGGATGAAAATAGCCCCCTTCGAAAGTCCGTGGTCCACCATGACTAATATAGCATCCCAGGGTGGGGAGGGGGGAAGATCAGTGATTAGATCCATGGATAGATGTTAAAAGGGGTGGGTGGCAGTGGAGGGGATAGGTATGAGAGGGGGGCAATTCGGATGGGTGGTGACCTTGTGTTTCTGACAGACAGGGCAACCGGAGAGGTATTTGCAGAGAAAACGGGCCATGCCTGGCCACCAATAGGACTTGCTCATGAACTTATAGAGTTGGAAGAATCCCAGGTGGCCTGTGGTGGGGGCGTTATGAATGGCATGGGTTAGGGGGGTCCAGTATTGTTTGTCAACATAGAGATGGTTCTGAAACCACAAGGAGTTGTCGTGCCATGCCCAATCGGAAAAGGCAGTGTGAGGAAGAGCTAGCTGGCCAGTGTCTAATTTTTCCAACATATCCATGACCGTGGGATTGGTTGGTGTGGTGTTTATTTTCTCGGTTAATACAGTGTCAATACTCCTGATGAATACTTCATCATCCAGGAGCTGGAGGGGCAGGGTGTCAATTTCCATTATGTCGGGGTGTGATAACATGTCTGTGGAGGCCATCTGCCTCCCAGGGGTGTGCACCAGCTTCAGGTCATAATCCTGAAGGAATAGTTGCCACCGGGCGTGGCATCGTGATAGGTTGCAGGGTTCCTTAAAGTACATGAGGTTCTTGTGATTGGTGAGGACAGTGATGGGGAATTCTGTCCCAGTGAGGTAGTGCCGCCAGTCCTGTAAGGTGACAATGATTGCTAGGAGTTCCCGATCGTGAATGTCGTAGTTTCGTTCAGCTGGCGAGAATGTGGACGAGCGGTAGGCACATGGGTGAAGGTCCCCATTGCCGTCTTTCTGCATGAGCACCCTGTCCACGGCAGTCAGGGAGGCATCAGTCATCAACCAAAAGGATTTTGTGGGATCTGGGTATCGGAGGACCAGGGTACGGAGGAAGTGCCTTTTTAGGGTGACAAAGGCATCGTCCTCGGTAGGGGTCCATTCCCACTGTTTCCCTTTGGTGGTAAGTGCCACGAGGGGGCAAGCTATTTGCGAGAAGTTCAGGATGAACTTCCTGTAGAAGTTACAGAATCTCAAGAATGAACGAACTTGTTTTACTGTTTTCGGGGGAATCCAATCTTCGATTGCACGGAGTTTCACCAGGTCCATAGAGACCCGTCCTTCTTCCAACACCATTCCTAAATAATCTACCTTCGTCACGTTGAAGGTGCATTTTTCCAGTTTTAGATATAGTTCATGCTTTGCCATCCTGGCGAGCACCTTTCTTGTTCGTTCATGATGTAATGTGGGGTCGGCCGAGTGTATAAGGAGATCATCCATATAGATGATTAACCAGCCCTCAGCGATATAATCCACAAAAATATCGTCCATGAGGGCCTGGAATGTGGCAGGGGAGTTTCATAGCCCGAAGAACATTACAGTCGGTTCATATAACCCGTTTGGCATGATAAAGGCTGCCTTCCATCGATCCTCCTTCTTTATTCTCATGTTGTTATACCCCCACTGAATGTCCATCTTGGTGAAGATTTTGGAATGATGGACTTTGTCGATCAGGTCCGCCATAAGGGGGAGGGGGTATGCGTTCTTGACTGTCATGGAGTTGAGGTATCGATAGTCCTGACAGGGACATAGTTTCCCATCTTTCTTCTTTACGAAGAAGAAAGGTGATGCCTGGGGAGAAGTTGATTTGGTAATCTTGCCACTCTTCAGGTGTTCATTAATAAACTTCTGGCAGGCTTTTAGTTCTTCGGGGTTCAGCAAATAGTTCTTCACTCTCTTCGGGGTGAATTCTGGTTTCAGCTTGATCTCATGATCATAGCTCCTTTCTGGGGGAAGTGATGTGGCGGCTTTCTCGGAGAACACCTCAGCGAACTCCTTATACTCTGGGGGTAATGGTTTCTTCTCCACTGCTTCTCTTGCAGCGATCTCCGTAGATATGGTGGTCCTTCTGACCAGTTCTTCGTCAAGGTTTTCCCTTATGATGATATCTTCTGAGGGGTCATCCAAATCTTCTGCAATATATTTGGCTAAGTATTGCTGCGCGACCTGCAGATCATGGTTGCCATCTTCGTTGTATACCAGGAGAAGTTCTCTCTTCTCCCAGTCTATTATGGGGTTTTCTTCCACTAGCCAGGCCATGCCGAGTATGATGGGGGTCTTCCCATGTCCGAGAACTAGAAGCCCTCGATGGGAAGTCTTCCCTCTGATCATCATTGTCAAATATCCTCACTGAGTGATATTCCCACCAGCATTATGGGATCCGTCAGCATTGATGGTGTACCATGGCTTACTAAGCATTGAGAGGGGGATTTTCCACTTCCACACATACCATGCACTTATAAAATTTCCTGTTGCCCCACTGTCGATCAGGGCCTCTGTGTTGATGATTCCAGATGGGGTGCGAATCTGAACTGGTACAAGCATAGATTGGTATTCCTTTGATAATACAACATCTGGACTATTTGGGGATTTGGACATCAACCGCCATTTCCCCTTTAAAAACCCTTCACTTTAGCAATCCTTTCCAAGATTTTCGTAGAAAGGACGTTTATGTGCTCAGCTTGTGGATTCCCTTCCTCTCCCTCCGATTCGTCGGTGTATTGGTCTTCTTCGTAGACCTGTTGTAAGACCCTAAGAACTTCAGCACTGGTCCCTTTTCCATCAGACAGTACTTTCTGGATGTACTCCGAAGTCGGATCGTATGTGGTGGAAGTCAGTGGCTGCTGTTCTTCCCTTACTCCCCTCATCCTCTCCCTAGATAAAGAGTCAGGAGTCTTGCCTGTAGATTTGCTAGATCCGGGGCATTTGTGGTTCCTGGTGGAGCATCTCTTTTTGTGGCATATAAAGCACAGGCCATCTCGAACTTGCCTGGCTCGGTCGACAGGGTTTAGACGTATCGCATCTACGTCCATAGCATTTGGGTCATGTGCAGATTTTCCAGTACTGGTCCCCTGGTACGAATATCTGCCTCCACTGAGGTCTCTCATCCGTTTGAGCTGCCTAACCTGCTTCTAAGTGGCTTCTACCCATCCTTTCAGGGTGTCTGGCTCGTTAATTCTGATGATATCCCTGGTTAGGTTATTGTTCAACCCTCTGACGAACCATTCGCAGAGGGCACCTTCGTCCTTGACTCTGGACTTGGTGGCTACCAGCTGGAAATCCTGGATGTATTTCTGGATAGTCTTTGTGGTAGATCCCCCGCATTCTTGTTTTAAATTGGCAATCTTTCTCCTAGAGTCGACTTTCTCTTCCTTGGACATGAAGGAGGAGACGAAGTCCTCGACAAACTTGTCCCACGTCTTTTCTTTTTCTTCTTTTCTGCTTGTGGCGGCATACCATCCTTCGGCATATACTCTTCCTCTCCCCTTCGACATCTTGTTTAGACAGGTGATGACCTTGCTGGCATCATCAGAATAGATGTGGCTGTTCAGTTCCAAGTATCTGGCCATTGCTGTGATCCACCATTGAGCATCCTCATTATTTCCTGAAAAGTCGTCTGGCAGCACAGCTTTTATCTCCGGTTTCCTCCTTTCTTCAGCCATGCTGGGTTTTGGGTGAATGCCTAGAAGGGTGAGGTCGTCAGTGGTGCTTAGAAGTTTGGTTTGGATTCTGGCTGCGGACTGGATTCTCTCGATATCTCGTTGCATAGATTCGAGTAGGGAATGGATGTGTGGATCAGTGGTTCTGGGTGATCTACTGCCAGTTCTGCTTGCAAAGTATTCAGGTTGTCTGTACCCTGCTGGGGTTGATTGTGGAACTGGGGGTAGTGGGTCTGAGAGTACTGGTAGCTCCATGTGCGAAGGAGGGGTCGCACAGCTGGGGTGCTCAGTTGGGAGAGTAGGTAGTGCAAATGTGGGTGAGCCTCAAGTAACTTCAGTAGTACTCTGTGAGGAATGGGGGTGGGGGATAGGAGAAGTTCTAGGAGCTGGTCCACTCCAGGGGATTCGAAGTGATGCTGGGACAGGGGTCCTTCGAATAGACTCTGAGGTTGGGGAAGGTGGCTGGGGTTCGTCATCTGATCCAGGTTGGTCCGAAATCTTGGCGGTATGGAATCCCTTCCTGATAAAACAGGGGGAACAAGAGTAGAGTTAGATTCTTTTGATACGGAACGCAGGACGTGGAGGCCTAGTCATTGTGTGAGGTACTGGTCTACTTCTCTTGGGAGGCGGGGGCCGTATTGAATGCAGATGGAAATGAGAGCTTCCTGGGCAGCAGAGAATTCATGGACAAAGATAAGGCGCAGGGCTAGAACCTGTCACACAAGGACTTGCATACATAGAATATGCAGTTCCAGTAGTTGGCATGGTCTTTCCCACAGTCGGGGCAGGTATCGGGGAGTTCAGGGGTGGAGTGTTATGATTTCTTTCTTCATTAACAAATAACCACTGTATCAATGTTATGATTCATCCATGGGGCATAGCTGAGTAGCATCTGGACTACTCTTTTCCTTAATACCTTTACCTTGACTCACTTGTATTATCTCCTAGATGAGTCTGCTTACATTCTATGCGGATATACTCTGTTTTTCTGACTCATCTAGTTCTTGCTTACCTGATTCCTCTTTGTCACAGACATTCCCTCTGATCTGATTACTCATTGTATCTTTGTCATGGATGAGTCATTCCTTATCTCCTATCTTGGTTCAACCCTTGACCTTTCTGACTCATCCATTCCATTATTATCTCACTTTATCTGTTCTTCCTGACTTAGCCCCTGATCTCAGATCACTTTCCATCTTCTTGGCTAAGTCAGCATTTCTTTGATGTTCTACCATATTCCTGGATATTCTGATGATTTGTCATTCTGACTCATCATCAGTACCCTTGACCCTATTCCCCTTCTTGTACTACACAGCCGCTTCCCCTGATCTCTACATATAGCAGTTCCCTTTGTACTATAGATCCCCATCTTAGACCTCCCTTCATAATTCCCTATCATCTTCTACCTCTCGATTCCTTGATAACTCCTGTACCCTCTACTCCTATGAATCTATCTTCTATTTTGCATTTCTCATCGTCCATCTGACATCCAACTGTCCTTTCAACCAAAACCTCTGATCCATCAGTGATCTTCTTTGAACATTATCTCGTTGCTAAAAGTCCACCTTTACCTTGATCATTGGTGATGTTCCTCTGTCATCCCTCCATTTGTCCCATCACCAATCCCCATATCTACTGATGACTTTCCTCTATACCGACTCCTGATCATCTAGTCATCCGTCCACCAGTACTCTGGTAGTACTCTCTGTCTTATCTGTCCTATGGCGATATCTATCGCTCTCTCCTGACTCTTGGTGATGTCCTCTTTGTCACTCGCCCATCACCATCCTCCTTCCATGTTTGCCTCCTATGGACTTACCTTTGCCCTCCCTTTCTCTTGACATCTCTGAATAGGGATATAAGGGCTACACTTGGACCTACCTGGTACAAGCATAACAATCAACTCTAGCCTTTCGTTTCTTCTTGGATAATCCCACTTGGGATAAGTCCAATTCATCTTTGGGCTGAGTCATATCCTCTTATTCATGCTTATTCATTTGTATCTAGTAATCGGCCCAATTACTCAGTCGGTAGCTGTCATTATGAGTCATCTTTCTGATCTTCTGACTCATTGATTATTCTTTGACATTCTATTATATTCTATATGACTCATCTATGGACAGCCTTCTTTCTATTCAAGGCAGTATTCCCACACTGCCTCTCATTCCCATTCACTATATAAGTCTGCCTCTTTGCTGCCATGTACCTTAGTCTAGTTCTCCCTTACAATCACATCTCTTGTGCTTGTCCCCTGTCAGACTCTGAGTGTTCTCTTCCACTCAGTCTCCCTGACCCTGGTCTTTGTCCTACCCTGAGTGGATGCTACCCATCTTGAACACTTCGAGTATTCACTAGATGATACTTTATATCGAACCCTTGACCCTAAGGGCTACACTTGGACCTACCCGGTTTAAGCATAACATGGAGAGGGCGGGGCAATGGAATAGGGGGTGTCCTGGTGCTCTTCGTTGACACCCGGGGCAAATGGAGAGGGGGCAGAACCATTGGAAGGAGTGGTGGGTGTGGCACTCGTCACACCAGAGGAGGGGAATGGTATTGTCCTCTGGGATGTTTGATGAGAGTGGGTGGATGCCACGAAGGAGAGGTGGTGGAGAGGAGAGTCAGTCCAACAGACTGAGTCGAGGTGGAGTAGTTGGGGTATTAATGGGGGCAATGGGGATGGGGACTGGGGGATCTGAATCGTGGTATAAAACTCATGGTGGTTCCTCCATGTATAGGGGGGTCTCCTTCTCATCAGGAGGGTTGTCAGGATCAGTATCCCCTCCATCGATGCTTGGGCTTGGTCCTTGGGGTCATCTGAAGACATCCTCCATAAGAGGAGTAGGGAGGTGTCTGACTGTAGATCTGATTGTGCATTGAACCAGACCTCAGTTTCAGACGACTCATCATTGGATTTTTGGGAAGAGGGAGGCAACGAGGTCCACAAGGACGGAGTTGGTTGGGACAAGTGGTAGGTGGCCCACAATCTCTCCAAATCCACACTCATAGAGGACGTGGACAAGTTGGACTCCAAGGTAGACAAATCGGGTGGCAAGGAGAAGGGATTGGGTTGTGGAGAATGGGCCCACCTGTTTCCTAGAGGAAGTGTTTCGAATGGAGGCATAGGCATTGTAGACTGAGATGATGGATCTTGTTCTGACCACCAGTGGGTCTCTTCTGTAAGTGTAGAGCCATGCTGTGACATATTGGGAGTGGAGGAGGTTGTGGTACAAGTATGATTGTTCAACCCTAGAGATTCCATCTAGGTTATATGCATTGGCGATAGTCATGGTGATATGGAACACAGGACGTGGAGTCGAAGGCGCTGAGCGATGGTCTGGTCTACTTCTCGGAGGAGGCGCGGGCCGTATTGAATGCAGATGGATATGAGAGCTTCCTGGGTGGCGGAGAATTCGTGGATGACAATGAGGCGCAGGGCTAGAACCTGTCGCACAAGGACTCTCTCGAGAAATGGTAAACCATCCACCGTTTCAAGGTACAGCTGACTCCACATAGGATTGCATAGAATCTAACTAAAGAACATTGTATGTACAAAGGCACCTATTTATACTAAGTGGGGATAGGACAGGAAATCCTATCCTTCTGGGGAATGGAGAATGGAGCCCATCCATAAATAGATGGGGAATGGAAGGTGTCCATAAATGGTAGTAATGATAACGGCATGCACTGCCTATGGAAAAGGAGGAAGGGTAGTGTGTGGGATGTCTCTCACGCTTGTGAGAACACCCTCCTTGTCCGTAAGGAGATATCAGATCTGAAGCGGAGATGAAGAAGGTAATATCTAAACTGGCATATGCTATGTGGAGCGGGTATGGGTGGTTTGGTAACTAATGAAGCCAAAGATAGTCAGATCTGAAGGGGATCTCAGAAACAGAAGAGAAAGAAAGAAAGGAAAGAAAGAGTCCTCTACTCCCCATTGAAGGGGAACATGTTCCTCCACCGCTCGACATACTCCTCGAGCTCCAGCTGGTCCCATGTGAACCATTCCTCCTGCCCAGGTGGTACGTTCTCCTGGTTCTCCAGCAACGGGGGAGATGCACTCCAGATGTCGAGTGATTCTCCCCAAGTGACTGGACTAGTAAGGTCTTCATCGACATCCATGACTGCATTGCTAGGAAAAAATGAAAGGTTGGGCAAGTCTAACGGTTCCAGGTATGGTGTGGAGCTGCGCCTCCATCATTCTGTAACACACGGTAAGGACAGGAATATGTGGGGAAGTTGGTTGATATGTAAGAAGTCCATAAGGGGCGATTCTAATAGTGGTAGGGACAGTATTTGAATCTGCAGTAGAAGCTGTGTGTTATGATTTCTTTCTTCTCTTTATGCATAACCATTGTATGGACTCTAGCCTTTCTTCTTGGATAATCCTACTTGGGATAAATCCAATTCATCTTCAGGCTGAGTCATATCTTCTTATTCATGCTTATTCATTGACACATAGTCATCGGACCGACTACTCATCAGTTATTCATCATCATGAGTCATTCTCTTATCTTCTGACTCATCGATTATTCTTTGATGTTCTATCACATTCTGTATGACTCGTCTATGGACAGCCTCGTTTCCATTCAAGGCAGTATTCCCACACTGCCTCTCATTCCTCCTCACTATATAAGCCTGTGTACCTGCTGCCATGTACCTTAGTCTAGTTCTCCCTTACAATCACATCTCCTGTGCTTGTCCCCTTGTCAGACTCCTGAGTGTTCTCTTCCACTCAGCCTCCCTGACCATAGTCTTCATCCTACTCTGAGTGGACGCTTCTCCTCTGATCTCTTCGAGTATTCACTAGACGATACTCCCGAACCCTTGACCCTAAGGGCTACACTTGGACCTACCCGGTACAAGTGTAACACTGTGGATGACAATGTGGGAATGGAGGTAGTGGCGGCAGCATCCGGATTCAAATTCACAATACCAGGTGTTTCTCACTGGGACATAGAAGTGTTTGTGACAAGAGTCCATGTCCTATGACAAATGATAGGCCTCTTTATAGGCCATCAGGATTTCATCAGTGTGGATGAAATTGGTCTCTGGTTCCCAGGTGTTTTCCAAGTCAGGGTAGTTTTTCCACTTTACAAGGTATTGGAGATTCCCCTTTACCTGTCTATGGGAGAGAATAGCTTCTATTTCGAATTCGGGAGTATTGTCTTCCAGATCTAAGGGGGTTTTGGGGGTAGTTGGTCCATATTTGTCCGTCGAAGAAAACAGTGTGAGAAGGGAAGTGTGGAACATGTTGTGAATTTTCCAATGGGGTGGGAGTTTTAGTTCGAAGACTACCAGGTTAATTTCCCTGGTGATTCTAAATGATCCCTCCCTCTTGGGAAGGAGCTTTTGTAATTCTCCTTTAGTTCATAGATTCTTTGTAGATAGCCATACCCAATCTCCCTTTTTAGGGGGGGCAATAGGGGGTGGTTCCTTTTCGCTTGTTATAATCTTTCTGGGTGAAGGTGATTGCTTCAGTGGCCTCCTTCCAAGCTTTGGACCATCTTTCCAACATATATTGTGCTTTGGGAATGAACAATTGTGCTAAGTCAGGGAATCCTCTGGGGGAGAATTCTGTCATGAGGAGGAATGGTGTGGTTTTGGTTATGGAGTGGGTGGCAGAATTGTGGGCAAATTCGGCAATGGGAAGGATGGTCTTCCAGGTATTCAGTGAATTGTGGCAATATATTCATAAGTAGGTTTCAAGTTCTTGATTTACTTGCTCAGAT
>JBBPJU010001485.1:0-11646 GCA_038088875.1 Austroboletus festivus | reverse complement strand
GGGACAAAGGGGGAATATATGGCGGTGTTGGCAATACCCCTGCAGGAGGACCTGCGGGTGAGGCCGAAGACATGAATGGGCAGCTGAACTGCCACTTGGCTCTGAGGAATAAAAAGTGGGCAAGTGCAAGGATTTAAATCGGAGGGAGGCAAAGCTGAACTTGCGAAGGTTCGCAGGGAAATTACTCGTGCAGACCACAAGGCTGAGTGTTTGGGAAGACGATGGCAAACGGCGAGTTGGGCAGTCCAACAACTAGTCAGCCAACTTGCTCTTCGAACCAAAGTCTCCGTTCCACATGGCCAACTACCATTCTGGGTAGTAACGCGTGAAGTCACGTGCAAAACGCGTTGATGATTTTTTGTTTTGTAGCTCCGCCTTAAAGACTTGGTTAAATAGCTATCGCGCTTTGGTATACAAGATGGCTTTATCTCTTTTCTGTTCCTAACCTTCGCCCCATCCAACCGACTTTTATCGCTGAACAATGGTAGGTGTGATGGTCGCGCTCTTTTGTTTATCTTGGCTAATCTCTATGAAAAACAGTCTGGAAAAGGAAAGGCGTGAGTTTACCCTAGTCCTCCACAGTTCATACAGATGCTTACGGAGAACGTAGAGGGAAATCTTCTGGAAAGACTGGGAGCGATGCAAAGGCCCAGTCTCGTTCGTCAAAAGCCGGATTACAGTTTCCTGTCGGTCGCATTCACCGTCTGCTGAAGAAGGGTAATTACGCTCAACGTGTCGGTGCGGGAGCGCCTGGTAAGTCTAAGACGACTCGAGTGACATCAGCTCTTATGTTTGCCAAGTATACCTTGCCGCTGTGCTTGAGTACTTGGCTGCCGAGATTCTCGAGTTGGCGGGCAACGCTGCTCGCGATAACAAGGTTACGATTTCTGTCTTGGATACAAACATCCGTAACTCATCTGTTTCAGAAACAACGTATTGTTCCCCGTCATCTTCAGCTTGCCATTCGAAATGATGAGGAGTAGGAGATTTCACAGGAAGGTACCCGAGTCTGCTAATAATTATCACAGGTTGAACAAGCTTCTCGGAGAAGTCATTATCAGTCAAGGTGGTGTTGTGCCGTTCATTAGTCCAGAACTACTACCATCAAAGTCGAACAAGGGGAAAAAGGATGGTGCTTCGCAAGAAGTCTAGGCATAGTGATAACTTATGTTTACATGTACCCTTGCCAATATCATTGTATGTCGTTTCTAATTTACACTATGCTTTCTGTAGCTAGCTGTCCTGGAGTCTGGAACAAGCGATTTGGGTACAAAATAACATTACAGTAATGCCTATAGAGCTCGCATGAACTAGATACATAATTGGATATCGAACAAGTCATCTCGCAGTTAGGTAGTCCTAATCTTTGGGCACTATTTGTCCACCACCTCATCCTCAGCATCACTCGCCATAGTTCTTCGGGACAACCCACCTGGAGTACGCCCGACACCTCTCTTTGAGTCTACACTGCCGCCTGAAAGACGAGATGAACCCCCGGACATCCTCTTGTAGCTCGAAGCTGGCGGAGGCGACGACGTGGTTGAACGGTTGTTGAAGTTAGCGATCATACCGGTCACACTACCACCCCTCGGGCCCCTCGATAGACGGGGTCCGCGGACCCCGCCCTGACTCGACGTATGCCTCATTAACCCCGACTTGGTGTTTGTCAAAGGCTGATCTTCGGCGGTAGACTCGGCACCACCGCTCATCGAAGGAGAAGGGCTACGTGCCGGACCAGGAGATGAGCTTCCGGATCGGAAGGCTGAATTACGCCGGAGTGACTTAATGGGATTCTGAGGTGTAGCAGGTGTTATCGCAACCGCTGCAACAGGCACAGATTTCTCCTCCGCAACTGGAGGTGATGCAGGCGGTGAAATAAACGTGGGTCTTGCAGATGGCACATCGTCGACCTCGGGAGGAGGTTCTCTGAAGGTAGGACGAGGCGGCATATCGTCTGTCTCGGGAGGGGGTTCCTTAAAAAGAGGGCGGGAGGGAGCAGCGCTATCCTCGTGCGTCGTAGACTCTGGGACATTGTGCTCCGATACGGGGGCTGATGCTTCAGTTTTCACGAGTGACGAGGTTTCCACAGCCGTGCTAGTTTGTGTTTGTGGGGTAACAAGCTTCTGGGCAGCTTGCTGAGCGGCAAGGATTTCTCTGGTTGGGGCCCCTACCGAAATCCTGCTACGGCTCATCCGCATATCAACAGGTGCAGTGCGCTTTCTGATCGGCACACGACGTTCCAACTCGCGTTGTTTCTTGGCAATCGTAGGTGGTAATATTTCATTGTAGTTCTTCAGTAGGTCAAGGAGCAGCACTGCTGAATATTAAGTCGAAAACGAGACAAGAGGACAAGCCACGCACGCGTAGGGTGGCGATCTTGGATGGATAGTTCCGTCTCGATCTTGGGGCGAATTATCGCTAAATAGCATGGCAAATTATATCAGCCACCGAAAACCCGAGTTCATAGCATATACTTACTACGACCAACTGACAATGCAAGTTTCGTCATGTAGACATCAACAGCTTCCTCAGTAACGGTGGATGACATCAAAGTGCGAAGGTGCGACACGAGAGCATCCAAGACGCAAAGGTGGACCTTTGGAAGTCGTTGAAGGGCTGCTTGCAGGTCTTGCAGGTGTTGTTCTTCGGATGATTCTCTGCTCGCCTTGGCTGCTGAACCCACTGTCGGATATAGTTTCCGTATCTCGTCCCAGCCTTCCCACAGTGCCAGGGGAGGATCGAGCTCCAAGGCCCACAATTTAACGCATCCTGCAAGAACGGGTGCGTCATACTTGGCGAGCATCTCAGAGGAAAATGGCTGTTCTGGTGGAACTGCATTAAGGGCTTCTCTGAGGTGATGAAGAGCAGGAAGGGGTATGTCATAAATCCACGCTTTGCGTTTTTCTAGAGATAATAGGTGAAACACAATTTGGATACCTGTTTGATTTGAAATTTATCTCACCAGCATCGTTTGGCAGTCTTGTATAGGATTCCGATAGGCCATCCAGTAGTGCAGTGAGAACAGGGGGAACGGCTTCCTTACTTTCCTCACCGGAAGTAAGGGCACTCCATCCACCTTCTGCCCACTTACGGAGATCGATACCGAATACGACATCAGATTCGTCATGGGCGACGGACTCGTACAGTTGAGGTACAGGACGGAAAGGACCGGTGCGGTAACGTTCCATCAGAGCCGTCAAATCAGAATCCGGTAGGTATGATGCGATGAGCGTTGCTGACTTATCCAGAGTCGGCTCAAATGCCTTTGGCAGATTAGCCAGGGTACCTTGATATTGAAGTAGAACTGCAATGCAGGAGACAGGGAGTCAACATTTTTAGTGACAAGGTAAGAAAACCACACACCAGTCTTCACCGCTGCAAGGCGTTCCAATTCCCACCTTTGGAGAGTCTTTAACATCTCCTCAATCCTCTCCTCTAGTCCAAGTCGTTGTCTATCAAGTTTCCTCACAGATATGCGATACAATTTATCGGCCTCATCGGCTTCGTTACGAAGCCTGATGTGAAGTGGCTCGTTCTGCGAGTTAGCATTTAGCGCTTTCGTCACCACGTTGACCAAGTCGCCAGAACGCTTCAATAGGTTATCGGCGATTTGGTTTCTCTTTGTTGGAATGGCCAAACCCTCGGATGAATTACCCTCAAGGTCAAAGGCCTATTATTTAGTGTCAGGAAGATCTGCAAACAAGACGAACGCGCCAACCAACTTTGGGACGAAATTGGTAATATGCATCGTCGGCATGCTCAAATTGGTTTCCAAATTCGCCCACCCTGCGGAGGAGGCCATCTCTTTCTGTAAGGTCCCTCGCGCCCTCCTCTGCCAAGTCGATATTACCACCAAAGCCAGGCACATTCTTATTCAGCCATTCGACAAACTCTGACCCAGAGAAGCAGTCTGGGTACTCGCCGATAACTGGGAAACGAACGGGCCTGAGAGGCAGCTCTGCGGCAGCGCGAGTGAGTAGACTAGATACGGCCGATGGTGGCAAGGATAGGCCAGCCAGAAGGATCGGAGTGGGAGCAGATCGTGCAGTGGATGGGGCTGGCGTGGGGTCGACAACCTCTATTTTTGAAGGAGGCAAGGGTGGTGACATGGGAGGGGGGGACGACGCAAGGATAGGCGATAATGGTTCAATTGCCTTTCCTTTGCCCTTGTTGGCCTTCGGAGACTCTTGCTTTTCCTCTGTGGTTTCATGTGCTGCGTCTTGCGTAGCAGCCGAGGTCGCGGATGCAACGGCCCTACGTTGAATCTCTTTGAATCGCTGTGCAATCCGTTCAGAGACGGTAGCAGAGCGCTGTAGTGTGCGAGCGTCGCGGGGGGGAATCCGCGGGGAAGTTGTGTAGTTGTCACCCAATTCATTATTTGGTGCGAATTTGGCACTGACGAAGGGTTAACATAGATAGAACGGACAAGGGTCACGCGTACTCGTCCTCGGCCTCGTCTGCGCGACGTGTCTTTGCGAGGTACGTGTTCTTCAGCTTGATAACCTACATAAATTAAGTTGCAACTGGGAAGGTAGGGACGAAAGGGAAGGACCCACATCCTTCTGTGCGTCCTCATAGTAGCGTAACCAATTATTCAATGCGGTGGCTTTACTAGAGGCAAGACGCTCCTGATTGACGAATATTAAAGTGCATATAGGGATGTGTCGGCATAATTACCTTGTAAGTTTGAGCCCACACATGGAAGGGCTCGACGACTAGCGTCTGAAGGTCCTTGGCTATATCCCTGTGAATCTTGCCCTGGACCTTCGATTCTGTCTGGAGACCACGGAATGTGACGAGGAGAGAAGCACCGTCATCTCTGTTGAAACCGGCTTTCGATAGTTGTGCAAGCCAAAATCGGCGGAGAGGGTGGCAACATACTTTGAGAGTTGATCACGGGCTGGTTGAGCAAGACGGTGGCGAGCTGGTTTTCAGCGGCTGCACGCGCCTTGGGAGAGGTGAGGGTAGAGTGACCAGACGGAGGGGAAAGACATACCCGGATGAATGCGACAATCTCCTCGTTCTCTGCGACACCCTGGTTGAATGTGTGATGAGACATGCGAGTGAGTAAAGTTTAGTTATACAAACCTGCTCGAGCTTGCTGTACAAGACTTCGAGACCATTTCGATAGTTCTGCGTCCAGAACGAGTTTGTGAACGTCAAGGGGAGCGAGAGGACGGCCATAAGTCGAGTGTGGCGTGTTCAACTCTCTCGTTAACCCTCTTTCGGACGTTGCCGATAGTTTTCTTTTTTTTTTTTTTTTTTTTACCATTACTTTTTCTTCTTTTCTGTCCTGTCTTGCCAATGGGTCATGTCTCGAATAGACTCTATTCCAAGCTCGCCCTCTCTGCAGCTCATCTCCCAAGCTTTCCCCCGAGAGAGGCTATAGTCAGGCATACTGGGAAACCTGCGTTCGACCCCCAATCCTGGGCTGCCCTCCAACCACCGCCTCCGTCCGCATTGACCGCGTTCTCTCATCGCATCGGCCTCGGTTCGATAGTAGACGCACCCGATACAATCAGACGCGCTTGCACTCACAAATCCTTTCTAAACCTTCACACAAAGTACTACTCCTCCGACCCACCGCCCCCGACAAACGCCGACCTGGCCGCGCTGGGAAACTCCCTCATGGGTCTTTTCGCCTCGGAATACCTCCACTCTTCATATCCCCACCTCCCAACTCGTGTCCTCAAGGCTGCTGTCAGCGCTCACGTTGGCCCCTTAACGTGTGCCAGCGTCGCTCAGGAAATGGGCGCTACCCCCCTATTGCGCTGGCATAGGCAGGTTCGCGCGTCGGCCGCGTAGCAACACGATCATACTAATCTCTTTCATCAGCTGCCTACATCCACTTCCCCTCCTCTCTTACATTCCGACGCGCTCGCCTCGATACCGCGCGCATTGACTGCATTGGTCTACCAAGAAAGGTCTCTCTCGACGGCTCGCAAATTTGTTCATTCCTTCTTCTTAAACCGTCAAGTCGACTTGCGGACAATGTTAAAATTCCGAGATCCAAAACGCGCTCTTATGGAAATAGTCGCAAGATTTGGAAGAGAACGGCCAAGATCAAGGTAAAACCATTTTTCCTGCCCCGCCCTACGGTATGTTCATTCCTCTCAGACTTTTAAAGGAGACAGGCCGATTCTCAAATTCGCCAATATTTGTCGTTGGAATATATTCTGGGGAAGACAAACTTGGCGAGGGCTTTGGTAGTTCACTGAGAATGGCAGAGTACAGGGTATGAAATCAATCTTCGTCCTACTCGACTCTCATTGCCGGGACCTTGCACAGGCGGCTGAGGATGCTTTACATCGCTTATACCTCACGAGGACACCGTCCGACCTTCTCCAGCTCCCATCCTCGACTTTTGATCCCGTGGGTAACATTTACAAGCCTGGCCCTGGGGCGGACTACACCCCAAGTCTTCTTGGAGAGCCCGAGGTCATGTATGGCAGTTCCGGTCGCAGCGGGATGATCGCTTCCAAACGGCCCTCGACAGGGGATTTGGAAAGCAGAAAGGCAGATATATAATACTCATGGTTAATTCTACTGTTTGCTATTGACATGCTTTCTTAAGACCAGAAACCTGATTCTTGACGAACTACACATTATACAAAGCCATGAAGTGCATCATTCTGAGCGACCGGGTTAAATACTGCACAAATAGCATATGAAACCTATCGTTGCATACCAGACATATTGCTGTATAGAAGTAATAAGGCAGGCTACACCAGAAAACGCGTGGATATATTTTCCTCAAGGTGTCCAGACCATGATCTTCCGTTTAACGAGGGTCTGCACTCTCTTCGACGTGACGTGATCCTTGGAAAATCGCCAAAATCTGTAAAAGGCTATTGAGATTTAAGTATATCGTTAACAAAGCTAAAATGAACAGACTTCCGATGAACGCCTCAGGGGATCAATGAAGACAGGGACATGCTTACTTTGGTACAGCTGATAACGTCTGTAGGGTGAGCATCGTCGGGAACATTTTGGATAATGAGTACACACGAAAACCAGACTGCGCTGAAACTAGCGGGCTGACGAAGGCTCGACAAAGAAAATGGCGGATAATCTTCAGGATCGCTTTTGAGTTATCGCCATAAGCTGATCTCTCCCTGCACGGCAAGGTTAGAACCAAACAAAGGGTGGAATTCATTGAATGATGTGAGCGACACAGGTAACACCCTTGAGTAACAAAGGTTGGCTGAGGTACTTTCTCCAAAGAGACCGGAAAGCATACCTTTGAAGCAACTCGCCTATCCAGTGTCACGAGAACAGCAACAAGAATGTACCACTAACTGGTAGTGTCGAAGAGGCTTGCACACTTGATGACACAAATAAGATACATTGATCTAGCTAGTACAGTTGACTCTGTCTAAACCTATACCCTAGATAACCCATACTCTGTCTTAACCCATGGCTTTCTGGAATTCCCAAGTTGGTTTACAGGAAATTGTTGGCCATATCCCATACTTCATATCCCATAGGTGTTTCAGAGGAGATAACCCATATATTACTGTGAATTAAGCACTAAAATAGTACATGAGTATATTTTCAACATGGTGTCAACACATCAAAACAAGCTTTATTTCTTCTTCATCACCATGAAACCTATTGATATTCTAAAAGCAGGATTAAAGAAGCTTCAGGATAAAATTTACATCTGAAAGGTTGCTCTAGAGGCAGATTTAAAAGCTAATAAGCAGATCTCAGAGGCTGATGAAGAATGGTTAGTGTTACACTGGACAAATGTAACATCTAGTCTGATCCTTTATCACAGCATGCACTCAATAGTAGCACAAAGACTAATAGAAATCCTAGAGGAATGTTAATTACTGCAGTGACTCTTTCACACTAAGGAAACTAGATACCACACTTGTGATTGCATAGATCTAGCTGAGGTTACAAGTATTATGATTTCTTTATTCTCTTGTCCTTTACTTTGTACTTGACTCTAGCCTTTTGCCTCTACTTGGATGATCCTAATAGGATGAGTCCAATTTGTCTTCAGGCTGAGTTATTTCCACTTATTACTACTTATGCATTCTTACATGTGTAATCAGCCTGATTACTCAGCTGATATCTGTCATCATGAGTCATTCTCTTATCTTCTGACTCATCAATTATTCTTTGATGTTCTATTGGATTCTATATGACTCATCTATGGACAGCCTCATTTCCATTCAAGGCAGTATCTTATGACACTACCTCTTATTCTTCTTCCTATATAAATCTACCCATCTGCTGCCATGTACCTCAGTCTAGTTTTCCCTTGGAATACATTTTATCATGTTCCTCTTCCCTGTCAGACTCCTGAGTGTTCTCTTCCACTCAGTCTCCCTAACTCAAGTCTTTGTTCTACTTTGAGTGGATGCTCCTGAACTATCACCTTAGAGTATTCACTAGGCGATACTTGTCCCTGAACCTCTGTCAGTTTGCATCAAGGGCTACACTTGGACCTACCCAGTACAAGCATAACAACAAGTACAAATGGCTACTATATTTATAGTGATCTCCTAAGGTATAGATTCCTATGATGGAAAGGAAGAGGCACTGTGAATTGAGATCCACAAGTGCTGCACCTTACATGAGGCAAAGACATGAGGTAATCTGATGGTAAGGTAAATGAAAAAGGGGGGTGGTGATGCCTTGTCAGAACTGTACCTCTCTACCTCATACTCTAGGCTCGATAGGGCCTCTAGAGCTCATTCAGGAGTTCCAGGTCTTCTCCAGTCTGTGAGGTCGAATGTTTGAGACAACTCCCGTGATGTCTATAGGTAAATCGACAACTCTGGAGGAGGAGTGCAGGGAGCTGAGGGGAAGGATGAGGGAGTGGACTGGAGATCTGAGAGATGGAGATGAGGAAGGGTATGGAGCAGAATGGGTGTGGAATTGGTACAGGACTTATATGTTGCACCCTTGCAGATTCATATTCCACATATTTAGGATCAGAGTTAGGGAGATCATGAGGTCGGAGGTAGATCATGTGACCAGAGGTAACAACAAGTCCAATTCAACTCTGAGGAGTGCCCGAAGGCAACTCCCACAGAAGGGTGAACTATGTCCAGAGGATGAAGGAGCTGACGACCAGAGGAGTTAGAAGTCAAACAAACTTGGAATACAAGGAGAAGGGTTATATTTCTAGTTAATATTCATACTAAGGATCATACAAGAGATATCCAAACTTATATACAAGACAGACAAGTATATATGGGGAAAAGTCCGAAGACAGGGCAAGGAGATACCAGAGACAGAGTAAAAGTCTGTGCAGAGGTGTAAGGGTCGTATCATGGAGCCAAGGAGCTCCAGAACAGCATAATGATAAGTGAAAGACTAAAATATAAAAGAGAAACCTAAGCAATGTTACTGGGTACTACCAATGGCCAGAGCTGTGCTGTGAGTGTGATCATGGGAAGTCCGATAGTCCATGGGGGAGTGAGGAGGGGCAAATATAGGGCATAGGAATATGGGGACTGGAGATGGTCAGAGTAGGCCTGGAAGGGGGTCAGAGGTACGGATATGACATGCCTGACATACTGGATAGGAAAAATAAAAGAGAATAATAAGGCCTCCATGAGGAGAGCCAGAATATTGGTACATCAACAGAGAGGTCATTGATAGAAGATCTGAAGTAGATCAATGGCCTAAAGCGTCTCCAATACTGAGGTGGAAAGATGAACTCAGCTTTTGGATATTAAAGGAAAAATATAGAGTCTGTCTGAGTGACTTTTAACCCACTACTCCATCCACTCATTAACAACCAGCCAAGCAGATTCTTCCTCAGGTGGGGGATTGAGTTTATCTACATTGTAACTATTCCCCATCTAAAGCCAACATATAGTGCAGAAACAGTCCTTTCTGTGGCCAAGGTAATCTCGATCAGAGATTGTAACATTACCTCCATCATATGGCTAAAACCCCGATTTATGCCATAGATCTGTCTTCATTCTCTGACCCAGGGGAGCAGGGTCATTCTGGGCAATAATAGGGATCATGTCCAGGAGTGATGATGTGGCAAAAGGGGCAGAAGTAGTTTTGGCAGGCAGTGATGGTGTGGTCCATTCCCTTGCATCATTAGCAGTGAAGTGCTGTGTTATGATCTCTAATAGAGATTATCTCAGTCACAGGAAGGACTGCTTCTGTACTACGTGTTGGCTCTGGATGGAGAATGGCTATGATGTGGATGAGTTGGATCCTCCTCTAGAGGAGGAACTGGAATAGCCAACAGCAGAGGAGTGGTGACTGGAGATGGGCTGAAAGTTATTCAGATGGACCCCTTATTTCCTCTTTGATACCCAAAAGCTGAGTTCATCTTTCCACCTCAGTATTGGGGATGCTTTAGGTTGTTGATCTACTTTAGATTTTCTATCAACGACCTCTCCATTGATGTACCAATATTTCGGCTCTCCTTATGGAGGCCTCATTGTTTTATCTTCCATTCTCCTATCCCAGTATGTCGGGTGTTAATGCCCCTTTTTCATTTACCTTATCCTTGGACTACCTCATTTCCTTGCCTCATGTGAGGTGCAGTATTTGCGGATCTTGATCTGCAGTGCCTCTTCCTTTCCATAATAGGGATCTATACTTTAGGGGATCACTATAAATACAGTAGCCACTTGTACTTGTAACCTCAGCTAGATCTACGCAATCACAAGTGTGGTGTCTAGTTTCCTTAGTGTGAAAGAGTCACTGCAGTGATTGAACTCCTCAGGATTTCTACTAATCTCTGTGCTACTGTGACGCGATCTACGGGTATAGATCCTAGACACAAAGATTTTGCCAAGTTCAAGCTGTCACTCAACAGTAGACAGGAGACTGATAGAAGTCCGGGATGATTTGGGTAAGTCTTGCTGCGTTCCTCACTTAGGAATGGCAGTTGAATCAAATACCATGTAGATTAAACGTAGATCTAGTTAAGGTTCTACTGTACATGGGCAGCCTCTATTTATAGGAGAGGGGAAACTACTATGACCGTAAATAGAGATCACAGGAAGAAGGGAAGACTGTCCGTAGGGTAAAGGGTTACAGATAGATAAGCATAGGTGGGGGGAAGTGGGATCGCACCAGTGTAAGGGTGCGATCGGAAAGAAACTAAGTCCGAAGATAAGAAATAGAGTTCACACCGAGATAAGGGTAGGGCGTGGATGTGATCACATCCATGCCTCGTCTGTGGGCCACTCTGGCACAGGTGTGGTCTCCTCTAGGTGTGCGGGTGGTGCTTGGACGTTCCACCATCTGGGGACTGCGTCTCCTAGGGGTTCCTCTCCCCAGGTGGCTCCCTCCGCTTCTCCGTTCCAGAATTGATGTCTCATATCCAAGTTCCCTCCATATGCCGCAGTGGAGATATTGGTGTTGAGCCAAGGGCGATCCCCTTTGTGAGGAAAAGGGGTGGCTCTCCTCGGGTAGTCCACCTGATGCATGACATTACCCCATCGATAAGGTCGATGAACCTCATCGATCTCATCCCAATCCATCATCCACCTAGTTAGATCCACCCTCTGTGCGCTCAGGGCAGAGATGCTGAGGGTGGCCTGAGGTGTCCTGTCGGCAGTAGGGACAGGTGTAGTGGGGGCAGGATGGTCGGAGATGGTGGGGACTTCCACATTGATAGCATTGATAGGTTCGGGGGACTGTTGGAGAGGTCGG
>JBBPJU010001484.1:0-11647 GCA_038088875.1 Austroboletus festivus | reverse complement strand
TTCTTTGTCATGACCAACGCCTTATTAGTAGGTACTATCAGAGTACTGATGAAGGGTGACTAGATGGTAGGGGGTCAGAGTGAGAGAGAGTCATCAGTAGGCCAAGGGGTTGGTGATGTGATGAGTAAGGACATAGCAGAGGAACATCACCAATGATCAGGATAGGGGAAACTTCAGCAAGGTGAGGATCAGAGGGGACTGCTGAAGGGATAGGAGTTCTTGTAGAAGCGACCATTGGCCATCAGACAGACGATGGGAGACGCAAGGCAGATGATAGATTCATAATGGTAGAGGGTATAAGGGATGTCAAGGAATCATGGACGAGAAGAGATAGGGAATTATGAAGGGAGGTCTAAGATGGGGATCTACTGTACAAGAAGAGCCACTATATGTAGTGATCAAGGGAAGTGGCTGTGTGATACAAGAAAGGGAATCAGGGTAGAGGGGACTGATGATGAGTCAGAATGACGAGTCATCAGAATGTCCAAGAAAATAATAGAACATCAAAGAAGTGCTGACTCAGCCAGGAGAATGAAAAGTGATCTGAGATCAGGGGCTGAGTCACTGATAAGCAGGGAAAACAGATAAGCCAAGATATAAAGGGGATGGATGAGTCAGAAGGATCAAGGGTTGAACCAAGATAAGAGATAAGGAATGACTCATTCATGACAAAGGTATACTAAGTAATTGGATCAAAGGGATTGTCTGTGACAAAGAGGAATCAAGTAAGCAGGGACTAGATGAGCTGGAGAAATGGAGTATATCCGCATAGAACATAAGTAGGCTCATCTAGGAAATAGTACAAGTAAGTTAAGGTAAAAGGTGTCAAGGGAAAAAGAGTATTCCAGATGCTACTCAGCTATGCCCCAGGGATGAATCGTAACATTACCCCCTTAGTAGAATCTGAAGCACCAGCGAAGACAATACCAAAGGCAGTCAATGCCCAGGTAGAATTGGGACGAAATAAGTCTCCTCTTCAGGGAAATCTCCAGTGAAGTGGTCTGGATAACAAGGACGAGGATGGGTGATCAAGAAGAGGTAATTCCTAGCCTCAGTATGGGTGTGCAAAAACAACTCTACATTCTTGAGGAAATCCAAAGCTCCCAATTGATGGAGAGCTTGTACAAGATCGGTGGTGATGGCTAAGTGGATATTCCGGAGGTAGAGGTGCTGACCGGGAGAAAACGGATGAAGAATACCAGAAATGCGAGTACTGGAAAGATGATAGGCAGCCTGATGAGAACTCAGTGCTTCAAGGTCAGAAAGGACTTGAATGCTTTGGACAAAAGCACACTGGAGGGAAGCCATGGGTGATGATAAATCCCAGAAGGAGTTCAAGGCTCGGACGAGGGTGGAGTCCTGGAGGTACTGAGAGATACAAGTGACAATTTCTGGTGTCATGGGTTCATTGGTGAGATGAAGAGCTAGAGGAGAGATAGGCATGGGTGCAACAGGGTGATCAAAAGACTCAAGGTGAGGACGACGAGGGACATCAACTCCATACAGAGGAGGTGGGGAGTTGAGTTCAAGACCAAGAGGTTCTGAGACCAGAGGGGATTCGAGGATGTCAAGGGGGGTGAATGTCAGAGGCGATGGCAAGGGGCTCAAGGAGTACCGAGACCGGGGGGAGGCAATTCTGGAAGGCATTGTTTGAAGAGTGGGGTGAAGGTGAAGAACAAGAAGATCAAGAGGGGATAATCAAGATAGGATGTTCAACGTCCAGAATCAAGAGGGAACAAATTATACTGGGTAATTAAAACGGAGTTTGGAAATTTTCAAGAAGTTCTGAAATTCAAATAGAGAGTTCTTGATCAAAGAAGTCTGAAGAAGAGACCAAGAAGTCAGGGGATCAAGGAAGATTAAAAATGGAATATTAATTGAGGATTAGCTTGGGGAATCGATGAATCCAAAAGAATCAAGTAAGATGTCAATGAGAATGCAAGGGCATATCTTCATTGAGTCGAGAGGTAGGAATAGAATATCCAGGAGGACTGGAAGTCTGAAATGTAAATTCCTCAAGGATCTAAATCAGGGAAATCAAAGAAGTATCGGAATAACTGTGTTTATCAAAATGTCAAACAAGATCCCAGAGGTCAAGAAGTCTGAATGGTAAGATCTCTGGGTTTGAAGTCAAAGAATCAGGTTGGTTCATCAAGGACCAAGAGTTCAGGGTAATCTAGAAGAGACAGGGGAATGTGGGGCTACCATGTTTGCTTATAACCTCAAGCAGAAGGTGGGTCAGTAGGTAGTTCCAGTGTTAGAAAGGTGAATGACCAGAATCATGTTTACCAATATCTGTGTCAAGACTGGAGTAAGGTGGATAGGATGATGGGTATATCCTGAATGAATCAGGGATGTTCTGGGGTGTGTCAGGTAGAGACTGGGCGTTTAGCAGTTATCTTCATTAGGTAGATGTCAGGTAGTTGAGGTCTAGGTGTTTGTGGTATCAAGGTAAAATATCGAGTGGTTCAGGGTAGTTCAAGGAGTCAGAGTGTCGTGGTAGGCATGGTGAACAGAGAAGGTAAGGGGAAATCAGTGGAGTCGTGAATCAGGTCAAAAAGTAAGACTGGAGAGGATAAAATTGGGAAATTTACCCCCTTAGTAGACCATAGGTTGACCACGACTGAAAACCAATTTCAAAGGAAAGGAGGAAGTCTTAAGGACAAGGGTGGAAGTGGAGTCCAGTGGGGTGGTAGAGCAGAGGTAATAGAGAGAAATTCAAGGAGAGAGCTGAAAATGTGCAACTCGACAGGAATAAAGGTTGTGTGATGGTTGGTTGTTGAGGGGATATGGAGCAGAACAGTGGTAGGGTGTTGGGGTGGTGTCCCTTTAGAAGTTAATCGAGGGATCAAAGTTAGGGTTATAGCGAAAATAACAGGAAATGTCAGTTGTGACAAAAGAGACAAAATACCAATCCTAATCATATAAACAATGGCCGGTCGGCATGGTATATCAACAACTCCTGCAAGAATAGAATCTTCAGCCTGAAACACTGCGAATACGAAGAGGCGAAGTCTTCAGGGATCCAGGCTTTATTTGATCAGAGAAGGCAACTTTGAAATAATCTGAAGATCAAGAAGAACAGAGAGGGAGGTGATCAAATAATCAGGGTGATGCCACTGGTAGTTCTGAGGGAATAGTGAATGGTGGTGTTAGATTGACGTAGATGTCCAAGAATGTGGACTCAGTGGAATTCAGATATCAACGAGATGGAGGTTTGTTATCGAAGGAGTTAGAGATGGATATCTGGGAAATCAATTATGAAGTCATGGATGCTGGCCCATATCCAAAAGGGATTTGGATTGAAAAGCACAATTAAAGAGAGTATTGTGAAAGTGGAATAACCTGTATCATGGTGAAATGATCGGGATTGAGGAGGACACAACGGAAGAGAATGTTGTGGTATGACAGACAGCCCATATCATTACAGAAATGACTGGGATCGAAGAGAAAATTGCTATAGGTTGACAAGGTGATCTAAAAGCGGGTTGGTCATATTCTTCATGTAAGCTGGCAAAGCATTGCTAGACTGATCGTGGAGTCTATCCCATAAGAATCAGATAATGGTCTACATGAGAGGGACAAGGAAAGTCAGGGAGATGGTTGGGAGACTAAACCAGGGAGGTCAGATATAAGGATGTTGGGGGAGTTGCACTGGTTGCTATACATGCCCTGAAAGGGTCTTATCATGAGTTCTTGCCAAAATAAATTGGGTGATGACTTGTATACTGGAAAGGCAAGTGGCGGCTTGAAGGGTCGGAGGAAAGGAGGGGTCGAAGTGATCTAAAGGAAAAAGTGACTAGAATACTTCCATAGGCCATTGGTCAGTGACTGGGAAGATGGGGTTCAAATAACCAAAAAGAATCTTTGGCACAAAGCCTACTATCGGAGAGGAAGGTAAGGTCAGGTGTGACTAGGGAGTGTCAACAAGGAGTGATCCTGTTGTTATGGGGCATTTATCTTCAGCGCGAGAGCTGTGCTTACTATCCAATATGGCTAAAGAACTGGTTGAGGTGTTAATAGGTTAGTTCAAGAAAATTCACATTGGAACTGATTGGATTTCAGGAATATGGTCAAATTAAAATTTCGCCAAAGAGGAGGTAACTCTTGAATACTTAAGTCAGAGCGATTATTGTCGGTTGTTCAAGAGGGGAAAAGAGTTCAGGGTTCAACTGATTCAAAGGGATATGAAATCAGTTGAATATAGATCAAGTCCGAACAGACTCAATTCACAAGGTTGAGGGGAAGAAGTTTCCGGGTATTCATCTGTGATGGAAAATGATGGGGGAATGTTCGAGGTACTTATCCCAGATAGGGGGGTGATCTGGGGGAGAGATCAAAATATGCCGAAGGGGTATTCCAGGTATATATGCGCTAGAAGGCGACTGATCATGGGGATCTAGTTGAAAATAATATTTCTGATTAATGACCTATATCATGGACTGAAAATCAGCAAAGAGATAGAGGGAGTAGAAAGGATATGTCAGATGACATCGGGGTTCAAGATTCCTAGAAAGAGAGCTAGAAAATCAAGATAGGTCAGAAAAGAGTATAGGGAATTTCTTCTTCCTATAAAGCGGGAAGTGGTTGCATCAAGGATATCCAGAGAGAGAGCTAGATAGAGAGATCTTCCTTCTTCAAAGCGGAAGGTTTGGCACTTCAAGAGAATCCAGGAAGAGAACTGGATATGGTTTGATCATTTTTCTACAAAGCAGAAAGTGTTTGCTAAGGTCGGAATGATCAAAAAGAATGATCTGGAAATTGAGTCATCATGTATGCTCTAGGTGAGACTTATCATGGGGTCCATCTGGAGGATTCCAGGTAGTGATCTACATGCATTGTCAGAGACTTGATTCGAAATCGAGAGGGGATTATCAGCAATCAGAATAACATTTCCATTGTGGGGCTGGAAAGTATGGTGGGTTCAAGGGGATCTGGATAACTTGTTTGGATATTCTTGGATTCAGGGAGGTGGCAACATCCTAAGGATGTTCAGGAACTGTCTCATTTCGCCAAGACGAGTGGTATCAGGGAGTTGTGCATAACATGGAGTGGTACAAAGGATAGTATGACTTAGACAGTGGTCATACTTCAGGGGATCAGATAGAGAGAGAGGGGATCTGGTAGTGGTAGTTCATTTGGGTGGTAGTGGACAGATCCAGGGAGGTCGAGGAGTAGCAATGACCAAAGTAGGGTCATGCTACAGGGATCGGAATGGGGGTCATGATAATGCACAGTAATGTGCCAATGATTGAGGTAGCGGTTGCAAGGAATGATGAGCCGGCGCACAGCAGCCAGTTTAGTCTCATCTAGGGGTTGGTTCGGATAAAAGTTGACCAAAGACGGTCCAGAGTTCCAGGGGAGGTAGCCAGTTAATGGCTCGAGGTTATCTGTTAAATGTCAGTAGGTGTGGGATCTCCACATTTGCATTGAGGATGCAAGCGGACATTTCAATGAGTAAATCAGGAAGGTTACCAAAATATTTCTGGGTGGTGATCATGATATAACAGAGGCGGTTCATAGTAAGGAGGTCCAGGGGGAGGCCATTCATGGGGTGATAATGATCAGGATGATCGCATGATCGAAGGTGGTACTGATTAGCATACGCGTATAGTAATCGCTAGATCAGGATAATGGCCATCTGGTAGGGTCGGATGATAGGGAGACCTGGAATGTTATGATCGTCAAGGTTGGTTAATAAATGGTAAGGCATGGTGGCCTCCTAGGGCAAGTACTGGTTGGAAAGGGTGGATGGGGAGGCGACCTAGGTAACACTAGTTGCAATCATAGATCTTAGACCTTTTGTTATGCTTGTACCGGATAGGTCCAAGTGTAGCCCTTATGTTCCTATTCAAAGAACAAAGGTGACAGGAGAAAAGGAGAGCAAAGGTAAGTTCTGGAGGGCAAGAGTGGAAGAGAAGTGGTGATGGACGAGTGACAAGGAGAACATCACCAAGGGTCAAGGGAGAGCAATAGATATCACTATAGAATGGACAAGATCAAAGGTACTATCAGAGTACTGATGAAGGGTGACTAGATGGTAGGGGGTCGGAGTGAGAGAGAGTCATCAGTAGGCCAAGGGGTTGGTGATGTGATGAGTAAGGACATAGCAGAGGAACATCACCAATGATCAGGATAGGGGAAACTTCAGCAAGGTGAGGATCAGAGGGGACTGCTGAAGGGATAGAAGTTCTTGTAGAAGCGACCATTGGCCATCAGACAGACGATGGGAGACGCAAGGCAGATGATAGATTCATAATGGTAGAGGGTATAAGGGATGTCAAGGAATCATGGATGAGAAGAGATAGGGAATTATGAAGGGAGGTCTAAGATGGGGATCTACTGTACAAGGAGAGCCACTATATGTAGTGATCAAGGGAAGTGGCTGTGTGATACAAGAAAGGGAATCAGGGTAGAGGGGACTGATGATGAGTCAGAATGACGAGTCATCAGAATGTCCAAGAAAATGATAGAACATCAAAGAAGTGCTGACTCAGCCAGGAGAATGGAAAGTGATCTGAGATCAGGGGCTGAGTCACTGATAAGCAGGGAAAACAGATAAGCCAAGATATAAAGGAGATAGATGAGTCAGAAGGATCAAGGGTTAAACCAACATAAGAGATAAGGAATGACTCATCCATGACAAAGGTATACTAAGTAATTGGATCAAAGGGATTGTCTGTGACAAAGAGGAATCAAGTAAGCAGGGACTAGATGAGCTGGAGAAATGGAGCATATTCACATAGAACATAAGTAGGCTCATCTAGGAAATAGTACAAGTAAGTCAAGGTAAAAGGTGTCAAGGGAAAAAGAGTATTCCAGATGCTACTCAGCTATGCCCCAGGGATGAATCGTAACACCAAACAGCCAAAGGACTGCCCACTCTCTAGCCCGCCTCCAAGGTCAAGGCCAAAGAATGCAAAGTGAAAGATGAACAACTATCTTGGGAGGAATTTGGTGAAGCAAACTATCGCATGCTATATGCCATGGAAGAGTTGGACTGGCCAGGGTACCACATCACGGAGTTAAGGGACTTCTGGCTTGCACTTGAAACCCACAAATGGCGACGTTGCACATGCAAATTCCGCAAGCGAGCCCTACTGGTATATCAGAGCAGAGTCTGCAAATCTTGGCACCGGCACCTAGACTTGGCAGGCCAGTTTGATCTACTCCCACTCAACCAAGAATGCCTGGACGTGTTCCTGAAAAACATCAAGGATCAAGAAATGTCAAAACAGATTGAAACATTCACCATGGTATGCATATCATGCCTACCTCTTGTCGCTTCGATACTAACTTTAATTCCTTCAATTTCCGCCAATCTCTTCTTCCTCACCATCATCTATTGCATCTCATCTACACCCATCCCGGACCTGCACATGGTGACATGCAACCACCATGTGGCCACCTTGGGATGCAGGTATCGCCTTCCTCTAATGGGCCTGCTCTGCCCCTCCCCCATGCACCTTCCTCTCCCCAGCTCAATGCTCAAGCTCAGTCGGAATTGAACCATTCCACATCATCCACTAGAACGATGCCACTGGCTCATACCTTCAACAACCCCAAGTGCCTGCTTTCCCCTCTTAAGCATGATGGGCTGGCTGAGGTGGAAAATCACAAGTGGGCCAGATCCTTTTGGGGTGAAATGTATACATCCACATCAGGATCCATCATCAGCCCTAATGCACCACTTCCCATTTGTGCTGTATGTCTTGGATGACACTGCCACACAGTCATTAGATGCGCAGAATCTCGCACCTGGGACAGCAAGCATGACACTTACTGTGAGCGAGTCAACAAAGCCCTCCGGGCCTGCATTGGAGGCACTGTCATCTGCAGCAAATGGCAATGAGAGGACGGATGCATGGATAAACATGACCATATGCATGCCTGCTCTGGGTGTGGAGCAATCATGCACAGCACTGCTCAGTACCCTCGAGCTCAGAAAGCAGATGCCATACACCCCCTACCAACCAGACGCCTGGGAACAAGCACTTAATGATATGGAATGCAGGACGTGGAGCTGTAGGTTCCAAGTGATGATATGGTCTACTCGTGGAGGGAGGCGGGGGCCGTAGCGGATGCACGTGGCAATGAAGGCTTCCCTAGCGGCGGCGAATTCATGAACGATGATAAGGCACAGGGCAAGATCCTGTCGCCGTAGAACTCTCTCGAGAAATGGTAAACCATCCACCATTTCAAGGTACAGCTGATCCACATAAGGTTGCGTAGATTCTAACTGGGGAAACTATAGAGTTACATGGGCACTATTTATATGTAATGGGAATAGATGGGAATCTATTCCCTTCTGGGTTTCGGGGAGACGACTTGCCAAAAGAGAGGCAAGGAAGAGAGAAGCATCCTGGTGGAATGGAAAAGAAGCAATACCGTAATTGACGGCATGCACTGCCTGAATGGAAAAGGAAAGGCAGTGCATGGGAACTCTCTCACGACTGTGAGAAGAATTCCTGAAAGGTCCTAAAAGAGGATATATGAGATCCACGGAAAGAAGATGGTAATACCAAAACCAGCAGATGCTGTGTGGAGCAGGAAGGGTGGTTTGGTAACTAAGACTAGTCTGGAAGAAGGATCGAATATATCCTAATCTGGAAAGAGAAGAAATGTCAATCGGAAAGAAAGGGGAAAACATCTCTATGGTTCTCTAAGTAGTCCCAGACCTCCAGAAGGTCCCATCGGAACCACTCCTCATTCCTGGGTGGAACGTTCTCTTGATTGGCTGGGAGAGGTGGAGAGGCGGACCAGATGTCCAGTGATTCTCCCCAAGCAAGGGGACTTGAGAAGTCCTCATCACTCTCCATGACGACATCTAAGGGGAGAGAAGAAAAAGATGGGGTGTCCAGCAGTTCCAGGAAGGGAGTAGATGATCTCCTCCATCGTTCCATAACACTTAAAGCTGCCAATCTCATGAGTCGCTTTGGATCTATTTCAGCAGGTTTACGCTTTGGCTTCAGGATAGGTTTTCCCAATATTTTTCGTGTACAATCACCCCCTAATAGCAATTCTGTTTCCATTCACCATGCCTATTTTGACGAAATCATTACTAAAGAATTAAAAAAAGGTCATTACATTGGTCCACTCCCCCTAGCCACCATTGAGCATATGATTGGCCCTTTTCAGTCCTCTCCTCTATCCATGATTCCTAAGCCAGGCCATCCAGGCAAATTTCATATAATACAAAATTTTTCCTTTCCAAATTCCCCATCATCTTTATATCCTAATCTGTCCATTAATAACTCATTGACGACAGGCCTCCTTCCATGCACCTGGGGTAAATTTTCCATAGTCTACCATCTAATTGCCTCCCTCCCTGCAGGCTCAGAAGCAGCCACTCGTGATGTGGCAGAAGCTTACTGCACCATTTCTTTACACCATTCCCAATGGCCAACTAATGTAATACGAACATCAGATACACTTGGATGCATTGATATATGTGCTGCCTTTGGTGCAGTACCTTCCTGTGGTATTTATGGTTTTGTTGCTGATGCAGGAGCTGAAATTTTACGATCCCATGGCCTTGGACCCATAGACAAATGGGTAGACAACCACATTTTTCTCCACATCCCTAAATCACAGCTTGCAAACTACAATGCTCAGCGCACTTCCTGGCATTGGGATATCATCCAACAAGGTATACAGTTCTCTGGATCCCGAATCCTTTTTGCAGGATCTGCACAGAAAGATGGATCAACCCTGGAATTTAATGAAGACTGCACCTTTCCACTACAGGATTGGTCCCAGGCATCACCGCGCTCAAAACATGAGGCATCATTCACTTATGGCATACCAGACATTGACCACATTTCACATACACTAGGCATCCCATGGGAAGTCTCCAAAGACCAGCCATTTGGTTCCACCACAATCTACATAGGCTTCCTCTGGAATCTGGACAAAAGAATAGTTGCTCTGAGTCCAGCAAAAGCACAAAAATATTCAAAGGCCATTTGCAACTGGCTCAACCGCAACCAGCATACACTGACACATGTACAGGAACTGTACGGCAAACTCTTGCATGCCTCTGCCATACTGCCGCAAGGTCGGGCTTACCTCACTGGCTTGGAAAGCATGATTGCCACATGCAACGCAAAGCCCTTCGTACCCCATCGACCCAACAAGGGCATAGACCAGGATCTCCGCTGGTGGCTGCAGCGCATTTCTTCAAACACCTTATACAAGAACATTGCCCCATGATCTTCTTTTGCCCAACCACATGCCTTTTCTGATGCCAGTTCTGGCTTTGGCATCGGCATCACCATCAGAAGCCACTGGAAGGCCTGGCGCCTCAAACTGGGCTGGCAAGAACTACACAGCAAGCGTGACATTGGTTGGGCGGAAGCCATCGGTTTTGAACTCCTTATCTGCACTCTCGACCTTTTCCTCCCAGAAGGGGATCAACACATTCTCATATTCAGCAACAATACAGGAGTGGTTGAAGGATGGTGAGTCGAGCACCACCACAACACCACAGTCAATGACATGTTCAAATGCATTCATGCCTTCCTTGAATCATCCCATCACCTCGATAGCATTGTGGCTGGCTATGTCCCCAGTGGCGACAACCCAGCAGATGGCCCCTCCCACGGTAAGCTCGGCCCCCTACATCTCAAGCTCCCAGACATGCCACTCCCTCACAACCTTAGCAAGTACCTCATTAATGCCACACTCCCCCTCTCAGCTCATGAGCTCCGAGCACTTTGAGATGGATACTACCCTGCAGCGGCCTTCCACACCATTGATTGTGTCCGCACTCAGCAAGAGGCAGCAGAGTGCACCAGAGCAAATGCACAACAAGACGACGAAATCATATTTCATGCCCTCCAAAGCCACCAAGAATTCAGAACTGCAATTTAACCCCCCCATCTTGCCTAAACTAGCCAATGGCCCTAGTCCAGCTGGATCTCATCCTCGACCCTACCTGCCCAACCTATCCCCCCATTCCTCTCCTTTGCGCCCCCACTGCCTAGCCAAGGACAGGCTGCAGCTGTGGCTACCAGCCTTTCCCTCTGGGCGAAAACTTGCAGCCTCCACAGAAAGTCTGTCGGAAGCAGCATTAGAACAGATTTTAGATGTACTAGGTGCCTCCTGGGCAGATAGCACCAAGGAATTATACGGAAATGGGCTACTAATATTCCACGTCTACTGCGACTTACACGATATCCCGGAGGCACAGCGCTGCCCAGTATCCTGACCCCTCCTACTCTCCTTCCTCTCGACCTGCACAGGTGCATACTCAGGATCAGCCATTGCCAACTTTTCATCCAGCATCCGGGCATGGCATCTGCTGCACGGCCATGACTGGAGCATTGCACCAGACAAGCTGCGCTCTTTGTTGCAAGGAGCCAACTGACTCGCCCCGCAATCCTCCTAGAAACCCAAACAGCCTCCCATGACACTTAATGACTTGCAAGTAATCTGCACCAACATGGTCCTGAATGAACCCCGGGATGCAGCCATCTATGCCTGCCTCCTCGTCACCTTTTTCTGCATTGCACGACTAGGTGAATTCACCATATCCGTGATCACCAAATTTAACCCCTTGCTCCACATTACTAGAGGTGGAATCCAGTGGCTGCATGACTCCCAAGGCCGTCTGGTCATCAAATTTAACCTGCCTTTCACCAAATGT
>JBBPJU010001483.1:0-11648 GCA_038088875.1 Austroboletus festivus | reverse complement strand
GGTAAAGTTTGTGCTCCATCATTTGCTCTAGGACTTTCTGTGTCCTCTCATCATGGATTGATTGTTTTGAAGAGTGGATGAGGAGGTCATCCATATATATTATTAGCCATTCCTTGGCTATGTAGTCAGCAAAGATGTCATCCATTAAGGCTTGGAAAGTGGCAGAAGAATTACAGAGTCCAAAGAACATTACTATTGGTTTGTATAGCCCCATTAATGTGATAAAGGCTGCTTTCCATCAGTCTTCAGGTACTATTTGTATGTTATTATACCCCCATCATATGTCTATCTTAGTGAAGATCTTAGATCCTCAGAGTTTGTCAATTAGGTCTCCAATCAGGGGTAATAGGTAAGTGTTTTTGATGATATACTTATTCAGATACTGATAGTCTTGGCAGGATCAGAGTTTTCCATCATTCTTATTGATGAAGAAGAATTGGGATGCTTGGGGGGATTTGAATGGCTGAATCTTTCTACCTTTGAGATGTTTATCAATGAACTTTCTGCATGCCTTAGTTTGTTTTGAGTCTAATGGATAATTCTTGGCTCTTTATGGGGTGAAAGATGGGAGGAGGTCAGTGTGATGATTATAGGTTCACTTTGGCAGGAGAGTAGTAGTTGCTTCTTCCTAAAACATTTTCTGGAATTTTCAGAATTTGTCTGGTAGAGCTACTTCTTTCTTCTGTTTTTTTCATGTGATATCTGTGGAAATAATTAGCTTGCAGATTTCTTCCTGATTGGTACAACATCTGATTAGAACCTCCTTATTTGGGTCCTCCGCTAGATTGGTGGTCAAGTATTTGATTAGGTACTGTTGTTCCTCCAGATTAGGGCTCTTCTTTTTTCCTTTGAGTTCCCTGTGAACCCAATTGATCATAGGGTTATGTTGAGCTAACCAGCTTATGCCTAGTATTATATCCATTTTCCCACTTTTGATTACCAAGTAGTCTCATGTTTTCCATCTTCCTCCAATGGAAGTGGTGATTGTGGCTTTGTGGGTTATGTCTTCTTTGGTATTAGAAGTTCTGTCCACATTGATGGCAACTCATCATATTTTTAGTCTAATGAGGGGGAGGTGTAACTTCTGAGTGATGGGTTCCAAGATGAAGCAGTTTGTTGCTCTGCTATTAACAAGGGCTTTGATCTCAGTGGTTCCTGGATGTATTTGAATAGGGATTGTAATTGACTTTCATTCTATAGATTGTACATTCCAGGTCTTAGAAGAGTTACACACTGACTGAGCTCTCTGTTTTAAAAATCCTTGGCACGTTCCACCCATGTTCTGAGTTCCTCCGTGCTTATTTTAGCAATGGTCTCCTCTTTCTCTTCCCCTTGGTAGACTAGTTTTTCATATACCTCTTTTAGGATTTTAATTATGTCTTCTTCTTTGACATCTTTATCTCTGAGAATCTTAATATAATCAGTGATTTCCGATGATGTGGGGGTGGTGGAGACTTCTTTCATTTGTTTCTTCTTTTGGAACTTAGTGTGGGAAGATATTCCTGGTCATGGATGATTCCTGGTAGAGCACTCTACTTTATGACAAATGAAGCAGCAATTTTCCTTTATGTATTTAGTGTGATTAAATGGGGATAGTTTGATAACATCAACATCCATCACATTAGAGTCACATGCTTCCACTTTGTATTGATTCCCTTTCAGATCTTGAACTCTTTCCATCTGTCTTATTTGCCTGTGGCTGGATTTGATCCAATCTTAAAGGATTTCCAGCTCTTTTACTACTATAACTTTTTCTGCGATCAATGGATTGAGGCCTCTGACAAACCATTCTATTAGGGCAGTATCATCTGTCATCTTTGCTTTTCTGGCATAAAGCTGGAAGCCCTGTGTATATTCCTGCAACTTTTTTGTTATAGGGAAGAATTCTTTATTCTTTTGTTTAAGAGCAGCTAACTTCCTCCTATGGTTCAAGTGGTCTTCCTTAGATGAAAATGCTACTAAGAACTTCTCTTTGAAGTCCTTTCAACTTAGTGTATCTGAGACCATTCCTGCTTCTCACTGATTGTAGTAGGCTTCTGAAAATGTTTTCCCTCTTCCTTTGCTCATCTTGTTTAAGGCGGTATTGATCTTATCTTTATTGTAGGTGTAGATATTGTCATTCATGGAGAAATAGTTGCTTATGGTCATGATCCACCATGAGGCATCTTCCCCTTCTTCAGAGAAGTCTGTTGATAAGCCAGCTCATTTCTTAGTTATCTTGGTGTGTTCTCTCCTGGGTGGTTAATCTATGTCCAGGGAGAAGTCTTCTTCTACTGATTGAGACATAGCTGTATTAGGTAAAGCAGGAGTTGGAGTCCTGTTGGCTGTAACAGTTTCTGTGTTAAGGGCCAGAGGTGCGGGAATGCTCTGAGAAGGGTGACGAGGTCTTTGACTTGAACTGGGGTGGGGTTGGAGATGGGGGCTAGAAGTGTGAGAGCTTTCTTCAACTTGAAATCTTCAAGATGAATCAGGGATAGGAATGTTTTGGTAGGAGTTGTTGTGTTGGGTTTGTTCTTTTCCTTCTGAAAGATAATCAGCAGTGGAGTAAATTGTGACGGATCCTCTCTAGTGGGGATTTAGGCCCACTAGACTCTTCTTGGTAGAATAAGAAGTGAACTGGGTTCAACTAGATCTTTTGTGATATAATCTATGGGTTTAGATCCAAGACACAAAGATATTGCCAAGTTCAAGCTGTCAATCAACAGTAGACAGGAGACTGATAGAAGTCTAGGATATTCTGATAAGTCTTGCTGTGGCCCTCACTTAGGAATGGCAGTTGAATTAAATACCACATAGATTAAATGTAGATCTAGTTAAGGAAACTACTGTACATGGCAGTCATATTTATAGGAGAAGGGGTTTATTATGACCATGATAAGCAGCCATGAATGAGGGGGACTGTCCATAGAGATAAGCATAGGTGGAGGATAGTAGAGATCACATCAGTATAAGAATGTGATCAAAAAAGGAAATAAAGTTTGGAAATGAAAAGATAAGGTTTACACAATTTAATATAGGGGTGTGGATGCATCACATCCATATGGGATCAGTGGGCCAGTCTGGTGCAGGTGTGGTCTTTTCTAGAGGGATCGGTGGTGCTTGAATGTTCCACCAACCTGGAACAGGGTCCTCCTGTGGCTTCTCTCCCCAAGTGGCTCCCTCTGCTTCTCCATTCCAGAATTGATGTCTCATATCTAGATTCCTTCTGTATGCTGCAGTACAGATGTTGGCATTGAGCCAAGGTCAGTCCCCTTCAGAAGGAAAAGGGGTGGCCCTTTGTGGGTATTCCACATGGTGCATGATACCTTGTCCACTACCACCATGTCATTTGGCCACATGATATATGATACAGAATGTGAAATGTGGAGCCTTTTGGCGACTAGGTTGTTGAACATTCCTAGTCTAGTCCTGGTGGTAGTAGCAATATAGAATATAGCAAGCCGGGCCATGTAGATGAAGGTAAGGATCTGGTGGCAAAGATTAAGTGCAATCTGCACTTGGACTCTTTCAAGAAATGGTAAACCATCCACCATTTCAAGGTATGCTGTTATCCACATAAGATCACGTAGAATTTAGCTGAGGCTAGCTAATAATACATAGGCACTTTTATACTAAATGGGGAAGGGATGGGAAGGTATTCCCTTCTCCATTCGTTGGGGAAGAAGAACCCCAACGGAAAGATGTTGGGGAATGGGGAGCATCCATAACCTTGACGACATGCACTGCCATGAATGAAATAGAAAGGCAGTGTATGAGAACCCTCTCACATTTGTGAGATAGTTCACACGTATTGATATATATTTTAAAGGAGTAAAGTATCTGTTCTAAGAATAGTAGAGTAGCAGGCTAACTAGGAAGGGGTCAAAGCACAACCGGCTGCTGTGTGGAGTAGGTATGGGTGTTGTGCTTATGAAATGAGTCTAGGAGCTCTACTATACTAGAATGGGGTGTCGTCATCTGTGGGGTTGATCCAGTCGTACCATCCCCTGTCACTGTTGTTCCTTCTGGGCATGTTACTCAGGGTCGGAGTTACACCCCACTCATCGGGTGATGCGGTCCAGTCCGTGTAGTAGTCTTCCTCTCTCCGATACCAGTAAAGATCCCCTTGTAGTAGGTTTTCCCTAGAGAACCTCAGAATATCCCAAAGGAGGTCATTGGTTTCCCTCATCCAGGACAAGTATGGTCTGTTGAGCTTATCAGGAAAAGGAGTGGATGGGTGCACCCATTATTCCATAACATTACCCTCCTCCTCAGGGTAGATGGGATGGTTCCCACCATCCACCATTACTTCCAACGTCCTCACCATTTCAGGGAAGGCTGGAGTCCCCCCTAAGTACCAGTTCCAATCATTCATCGTCCACATCCTCAGTGGTGAGGGATGGGCAAGTTGAGGGGGAGTGGTTGGGTCTTCAAGTATGACAGCCTCAACAGATGTAAAAGATACACTCCCAATACTCAGGGTGGTCTCCTCCACAGTCAGGGCAGGTGTCTGGGACATACTAGGGGGAGAGGGAGGGGCAGCGGAATGGTGAATGCCCAGGGGCCCGTCGATGACAGGCTGGGCAGATGTTGAGGGGACAGTGCCATCTGTCGGAATGATGGGTATGGCATCTGTTGCAAAAGAAGAGGGGGAGGGAGTTGTCCTTGGGGAGATTTATGGAGAGCGGGTGGAGACCACGAATGAGAGGTGGCGGTGAGGAGAGTCGGTCGAGTAGACCAAGTTGAGGTGGAGTAGAGAAGACGGTGACAGATACAGGCAGGTCCATGTCATGCTGGTATGCATATGGGGGGTCCGCCAATTGGGGCAGGGAGTCGGGGTTAGGTGGTTGGTCGGGATCAAGATCCCTTCCATCCAAGCCTGGGCTCAGTCCTCGGGGTTGGTAGAAGACATCCTCCGCTCGAGGAGTTGGTAGGCATCTGATTATAGAGCCTGTGGTCCTTCATACCAGACCTCTGTTTCGGACGACTCTTCTTCTGATGTTTGGGAAGAGGGTGGTGATAATGTCCATGAGGATGGAGTTGGTTGGGATAAGAGGAAGTGCCCCCACAACCTCTCTGAAACCCGATTCGTGGAGGACATGGGTGAGTTGGACCCTGAGGTAGACAAAGCAGGTGGATAAGAGAGGGGATGCAGTGGTGGAGAATGGGCCAACCATCTCTGTGAAGGAAGAGTTTCGAATGGAGGCATAGGTATTGTAGAGTGAGATGATGGAGCAGACTCGTCTGACCAGTTCATCCCTTTGGTGAGCATAGAGTCAGGCAGCGACATAGGGGGAGTGGAGTAGGTTGTGATAGAGATATGACCTTTCCAAGTGTGGGATAGCATCGAGATTATATGTATTACAGATGACGGCTGTAAGGACAGGAATGGATGGTGACATGGGTTGATGTGTCAGGATGCCATATGGAGCTATTCTAATAGTGGTAGGGACAGTATTCGAATTCACAGTACCACTGGGCGATGACTGCATGGGAGTGGAAATAGTGGCGGTGTTGTCCTGGTTTGAATTCGGAGTACCAGATGCCTCTTGCAGCGACATAGAAATGTTTGGGTCTAGGATCCATTCTAGGCCAATAGCTTGTCGGCCCTTTTATAGGCTTTCAAGGTCTCGTCCATGTTGGTGAAATTCCCTTCAGATTCCCAAGTGTTTTCTGAGTCAGAATAGTTGCACCACTTTACCAGAAAGAGTCGGTTATTTTTAGATCCCTTGTGGGAGAGAATAGCCTCTATTTTGTATTCTGGTGAGTCATCATCCAGATCTAGGGGCTCTTCGGGGGCTGTGTGTTCGTATTCGGGGGAAGATGAAAAAGGGGTCAGGAGTGAGGTATGGAATACATTATGGATTTTCCACATGGTCGGTAGTTTTAGTTCAAAAGCCACCTTGTTGATTTTTCTAGTGATCCGAAATGGACCTTCCCTTTTTGGCAGTAATTTCCAGAGTTCCCCTTTTGTTCAGAGATTCTTTGTGGACAACCAAATCCAGTCTCCTTTTCTGGGGGAATAGTAAGGGGTTTTGTGACACGATCTATGGGTATAGATCAAAGACACAAAGATATGGCCAAGTTCGTAGCTGTCACATCTGCAGTGGACAGGAGACTGATAGAAGTCCGGGATGGTTTGGGTAAGTCTTACTGCGTTCCTCACTCAGGAATGGCAGTTGAACCAAATACCACATAGATTAAATGTAGATCTAGTTAAGGAGTTACTGTACATGGGCAGCACTATTTATAGGAAAGGGGAAGACTGCCATGACCATAAGGAGAGATCACAGGAAGGGGGAAGGCTGTCTGTAGGGCGAAGGGTTACAGGAGATAAGCGTAGGTGGGGGAAAAGGTGATCACACCAGTATAAGGGTGTGATCTAAAAGAAACTATAGTCCATAGATAAGAAATAGAATTTGTACCGAAGTAATGGTAGGGCATGGATGCGATCACATCCATGCTTCATCCATAGGCCACTCCAGCAGGGGTGCTGTCTCTTCCAGGTTGACAGGTGGTACTTGGACATTCCACCATCCAGGGACTGCATCTCCTAGGGGTTCTTCTCCCCAGGTGGCTCCCTCTGCCTCTCTGTTCCAGAATTGATGCCGCATGTCCAGGTTCCCTCCATAGGCCGCGGTAGAGATGTTGGCGTTAAGCCATGGGCGATCTCCTTCATGAGGAAAAGGGGTGGCTCTTCTTGGGTAGTCCATCTGATGCATGACAGGTTTTCCCTTTTTGTCTGATGTTGTAGTCTTTTTGGGTGAATGCAATTGCTTCCGTGGCTTCCTTTCATGCTTCTCCCCATTGTTCAAGGGAGAATTGTACTCTTGGGATGAAAGAGTGGGCGATAGGAGGGAACCCCCTCAGGGAGAATCTGGTCATTAAGAGAAATGGAGTAGTTTTAGTGGTGGAGTGTGGGGCCAAATTGTGAGTGAACTTCATGATAGGGAGTATGGATTTCCAGGTGTCGGGGGAATTATGGCAGTAGATATGAAGGTAGGTCTCCAGTTCTTGGTTTACCCTTTCAGTTTCCCCATCTGTTTGGGAATGGTAGGCAGTTGATAGTTTGGGGTCATACCCTAGTAGGTGTCCTAGTTCCTTAGCAAATGCACTGGCAAACTGAGGGCCTCGGTCAGAGATTACAGAGTTGTGGAGTCCAAATCTGTTGAATACTCAATCTAAAAATAGGGTGGCAATGCCCTCAGCAGTTACCATTTTTGTTGTAGGGATAAAAATAGCCCCCCTTGAAAATCTATGGTCCACCATGACTAAAATAGTGTCCACATCCCCAGATGGGGGTAAATCAGTGATTAGGTCCATTGAGAGGTGCTGGAAGGGGCAGGTGGCAGTAGCGGGAATAGGTAACGTGAGGGGTTGGAGTGGGTGTGTAATTACTTTGTGTTTTTGGCATGTGGGGCAACTGGCTAGGTAGCGTTGTAGGAATTGGGCCAGTCCTGGCCACCAGAAGTCATTACTGATAATATTGTATAGGCGATAAAATCCGGGGTGTCTGATTGTGTTTGCTGTATGGATAGCATATATTAAGGGCTGATGATGTTGTTTGTCAATGTAGAGTCATCCCTTAAAATATAGATTTCCATCATGGAGTTTCCAATCAGCAGGATCGGTGCGGGAGAAGGTCTGTTCACCTCTCTTTAGGTGTGTGATGGTGTCCAGGACCGTCGGGTCAGATAAGGGAGCTTCCAGTTTGGTGTGAAGGGCAGTGTCAATACTCCAGATGAATATATCATCGTCCAGGAGTTGTATAGGAGGTTCCTCTTCATTGAGGATGTCGGGGTGGGATAACATGTCCGCCGGAGCTAACTGCCTGCCAGGGACATGGATGAGACATAGGTCATAATTCTGTAGAAACAGCTGCCAGTGTGCATGGCATCTGGATAGTTTCTGGGGTTCCTTGAAGTACGTGAGGTTCTTGTGGTCCGTAAGGACCGTGACTAGGTGTTCCATGCCAGTTAGGTAATGGCGCCAGTCCTGAAGTGCTAGTATGATTGCTAGCAGTTCCTGATTGTATATGTCATAGTTCCGCTCCGCTGAGGTGAATGTGGAGGAGCGGTATGCACATGGGTGTAGGTCTTCGTTTCCGTCCTTCTGCATAAGGACTCCCCCAGCCGTGAAGAGAGATGCATCAGTTATAAGGGTGAAGGGTTTGGTGGGGTCTGGGTGTCGGAGTATTGGGGCAGTGATGAATTGTCTTCTAAGTGCCTGGAAGGCATCATCTTCCTCTGGTCCCCAATCCCATCTCTTCCCCTTCATGGTTAACACAGTAAGGGGGCGGGCCATCCGGGAGAAGTTTGGAATGAACTTCCGATAGAAGTTGCAGAATCCTAGGAAGGACCAGACCTGTTTAACGGTTGTGGGGGGTTGCCATTCCTTTATGGCCTTCAGCTTGATGGGGTCCATCTCAACTTTCCCTGCCAAGAGGATCATCCCCAAGTATTCTACACGATTCGTAGCGAATGTGCATTTCTCCAATTTCAGGTATAGTTTGTGTTTGGCCAATCAGGCTAATACTTTCTTTGTCCTTTCTTTGTGTAGTTTGCTATCTGGGGAGTGGATTAGTAGATCATCCATATAGATAATCAGCCACCCTTCTGCGATATAGTCAGCAAAGATATCATTCATTAATGCCTGGAAAGTTGCCAGTGAATTACATAGTCTGAAGAATATCACCATTGGTTTGTATAACCCGAACAGGGTGATGAATGCTGCTTTTCATCTGTCTTCAGGGTGGATTCGGACGTTGTTGTATCCCTATCATACATCCATTTTGGTAAAGATGGATAAGTGCCACACCTTATCAATTAGATCGGCAGTGAGGGGTAAGGGATAGGCATTCCGGATGGTCTTGGAGTTCAGATACCAATAGTTCTGATAGGGTCACAATCTTCCATCTTTCTTTGCTACAAAAAAGAATGGTAATGCTTGGGGGGATTGGAATTTGGTTATCTTCCCTGCTCTTAGATGCTTGTCAATAAAGGCTTTGCAGGCCTTCTCCTCCTCCGGGTTGAGAGAGTAGTTCTTTGCCCTTCTGAGGACAAATCCTGGTTTCAATTCGATCCAATGATTGTAAGGTCTCTTGGGTGGCATAGTAGTGCTTCCTTCTTCAGAGAACACTTGTTTGTATTCCAGATACTCAGGGAGAAGTGTTACCATACTCTTCCCTTGCTCTGCGGCTATCTTGGTGGAGATGGTAGTCTTTCTTATCTCTTCATCTAGACCTTCTCTTATGATGACATCCTTGCTCAGATCGTCAAAGTCTTCTGTGATATACTTCATTAAGTATCAGTGAGTGATTACCAGATCTGGGGGTTCACTCCCTTCCATCTTGTCATGGATGTGTACTTTTTGATTCTCCTAATCAATCTGGGGGTTTTCTTTATCCAACCAGGCCATTCCTAGGATGATCAGGGTCTTCCCACTCTTGAGGACCATCAATGATCAGCATTTCTTTATGTCTCCGATCTTGATCATTACCGTCGTCCAATGGGTAATGCTTCCTCCTTTATTTTCTGATCCATCAGCGTTGAGGGCTCTATGGGGTGACATCATTGGGTGTTACAATGGCACTTTTCCAAGCCTTCATCTCCACTATTTATCAAGATGTTCTCACGGTCATGTGCTAGTCACATGCTATATGCCCCTATGCCAACGATCACGTGCACAGTCACATGATCTTCACCTTTTATTTAACTTCAAAGTCTTACTCTAAGCACCACGGATTGCTAGTCAATCCTTAATACTCAAGACTTAGTACTTTTCCGCTATCGTGGGAAATACTTACTATATTTATCATTAGAAGGGGGATCCCTCTAACGATCCCAATTATGCCAAAGTCACAACACATGTTGCACATGTGTTACCCTCATCTATGCCTCATGTGTGCAGCATGCCACCACATTCATTTCACAGAAGTATCGACTACTTCTCGCCTCATTGAAGACGCATGTTGAACATGCACAAACCTCAAGTATTTAATTACCGCAGGCTTCTATTTCGAAGTTCTTATCTATACCTGCTGGTAAACATTATGCTTTCATTTCCTTTTATATTTCATATTCAGGATCTATTCCTATTGGTGGATATGATCCGTCTTATCTATGACTCACCTTGACTCTAGATGGGTACAGGGTATATGCATTGCCTTGCACTGGCGTGCACAGGCTTCATTTGATATTTATTATCAAACCCTTATGATTGGCTGCCACAAGTGGCACCACTTTCATTTCCTTTTATTTTATTGATATATCTTAAGATTTATAGGAATATATGAATTCCTTAATATTTCTAAGTATTTCTATTGGATGTTCCTGTTATGGTAGAACCAAACATGTACATACAGTAGAGTAGTATATAAAGGCCCAGGAGCGCTAGACTGGTTCCCCAGTTTAGTGGTCTTGGAGATTTCCCTTTCTAAAGGCCTTAGGTCCTGTCCAGATTGCAATAGTTAACGTCGGCTAGAAAGCCAATGTCGCTTCTCGATGGGTCACATGATCTCGGCAACCGGGAATTCCAGAAGCCGGGTCACCTGATCTCCTACACCGGCGGCCGCTCACCGTGGCAGCTGCTACGGCAGACTCTGTGACAATACGACAATTATGATGGTGATTTGATCCCGTTCAAACCCCCACCACCATGAACATCGATCTAGAGGCGCAAATTCTCATTGAAAGTGTGACTATACGCCACCGCCGCTTTCTCGCTATAATGGTTTTGGTTGTTGCGCAACTCATTCATTGTTATAAGCAATTGTTCGAATCAAACACGAAGGAGAGAATTTTATATCATACATCCATCCTGACTGGTGAAGGATGGATATTGGAGCTTCAGAATGGCCATCCAGATCGCATCAAGACCTGCCTTGGGCTTAATCACGACGCTTTTAACGCACTTCTTCAAGTCTTGCTTGAACATGGTTTCAGGTGGTCGCAACGTGGGATAACTGTTGAAGAATAACTTGGAATATTCCTATACACCTGTGTGACTGGCTTGAGCACTCGGCACATTGGCAAAAGATTCCAGCACTCGCCAGACACAATATCAAGGTGAGTGTTTTAGATCTATGATGCTATATGATGTATATTGATCTTGGTACAAATGCTAGATATTTCAAACACATTCTCGACTTCTTTGCCTCGGACCCCTTCTACACTGACAATATCAAGTTGCCCACCACAGATACCCCAATGGCAGTCAAGATAACAAATGACCGCCGTTTCCAGCACTTCTTGGGCTGTGTGGGAGCTGTGGATGGAACACACATCCATGCGTGGGTGCCAGTCAGCGAGCATGCTCACATGCGAAACAGGAAGGGCTACATCTTGCAAAATCGCTTATTTGCATGTGACTTTAACATGATGTTTATCTATGTGTTGACTGGATGCGATGGATCATCCGCTGATGCATCCCTGTGGTACAAGGTGCACACGACTGATTTCCCCTTACCCGATGGTAGATATCTCCTTGCTGATGCTGGATTTGGGGGTTCGGATGTGCTCCTTGTTCCATATCGAGGAGTGCAATACCATTTGAAGGAGTGGCGCCAAGCCAATCTAAGGTGAGTGCTTATCATGTTAGCTGATAATGCTGCTCAAAGATTTTGTCAGGCCACGAGACAAAAAGGAGTTATTTAACCTTCGTCACGCTAG
>JBBPJU010001482.1:0-11657 GCA_038088875.1 Austroboletus festivus | reverse complement strand
TCGCAGCAAACGATTTGTCCAGTGCTGCAGTAGTCCTGGCGGTTTACGATTGCACGGGATGTGACGACCGCGACGAGAGCAGCAACTGGAAGCAGAGCAGGGAAGCTGGTGAACATGTTCAGCGGTGATGTATACTTTAAGAGGTGAGGGACAGAAGAGCTGTTTGCTGAAAGATCAAGGAGTTGACCCCTTTCTTATACAGAAAAATGTTCCCTATATGGCCTCCTACGAGGGCGGTATAATGCCGATCGTGCGTTGTACCGGTTGGAGGCGCAAGACTCAAACCGTCAGCTAGCTTGTGATTTCACGATAACTTGTAATCAGCCCATGAAAGTGACGTAATAGATTGTTGCGATCACAATGATGGAACCTTTCCTCCATAGGTGACATTGATTATAATCACCGTCGAAGCACTTTGAATAAATCGCACCTTACTTAAAGCTGGACAGTCATGCCGAGGACTCTCTAAGATTAATTCACCAGGCGAGTGCGCTACAGTTTTCCGCCACGAGTGAACAATAAAACATCTAAATGAAAGTCAGTTTGTAGTTTTTATCTTAAGTTTTCAAGTATTTTTACGGTACTTATCTTTCGAATGTCTCGAACACGTTCGATTTCCGGTTTAGGGAGATGAAGTAAACGGTCGGAGCAACCGTCGACAACTTCGGCGGAAGACCCCCACACACCGCTTCGTACCAATTTATTTGAGGGACAGAGTTAGTGTGAGATCTGTTGATGAGTCCAACAAGAGTTGTCTCGGACTCTTTCTAGATGTGGCGTTTGGAAGTCTTGAAAGGTGACAAGTAAAAACCCACTGCATTGATTTTTGCTCTGGCACGTACCATTTTGCCCACATCCGCAAAATTCACATCGCTGAGCTCACCTGGTATCATGTGCCCGGGAATTGAGTATAAATGAAAGGGTCCAACTCTGCGGGCGGCGGGATAATTTCTGTTTTCGATAGAGAACAAGAATTCATCGCTAACGGGAACGAGAGAATCTAACGGTGCTCAGTGTAAGCAGTATCACCGGCCGGTACTAGGTCGTGGCGCGAGGAAGAAGTAACCATTAGTAAAAAAAATGTGGCAGAAACTTACGGTAATACGGTGGAATTGGCATAGCAGTTGGAAATATTTTCCACTGACTTGCATGAAGTTTTTCAATCAGTAAAGGCCTAGATCGGCGAAAGTTTGTGATTATACCGTTGCTAGCCTGAGGCCCGAGCTGCGCACACCGGAACCTGGAAAATGACTATCTCATTGGATGACTGAAGCATGATGAAGTTTGTCTAACGTCATATATGCCGTCACAAAAGGACGCTGGCCATCGTACTATGAAATAATACCTTGTTCCAGCTCAGGTTATTGTTCAAGATCAAGACCTGTAGAGTGAGGCTACACAGAAAGAGCACTTACATAATTTAGTGACTTCCGTTATGTGACAGTATACGTAGTCTGCACTAGCTTACTAGTCCCAGTGACTGGTAGCTCACTTGGTTCACTTAGAGATGCCTGTTTGCTTTTCCAGATTAATATAGAAATCACATGCACGTAGTCCCTTAAAATTATGTGATAGAATCCTAAGGGCTCCTGTTCGTTGTTCTACTTGTTATTTTATAATACTGAAGTACTTCCAGTTGAGCGGTTCGGAGAACCTCGAGTTATAAATTTCAAACTGGGTACATTATCAATAAAGCATGGCAACGAACAACTAGAGCATTCAATTTCCACCCTGACACCTTGGCACTGCTTTGGAACATACCATTTGACAGCTGCCTTGTGCCATGCTTCGTAAAGGATCAGTGAAGTGCCAGTGAGAATTAGGTTTGAAGATGCAATGCCTATAGCTGTAGGTCCTGGTGGGCATCGTGCATTTCAATATCTGTGAATTCTGATTAGCGTGTGTTAGTATCCGGTATAACTGCCAGGAAATTTACAAAAGTCTTATGAGAGCTTATGCATCCCTGGTCTTCGACATGATCGTATTTTAAGTCTAGTATCGGTGGTGTTGCTGACTCTTTCTTCGAGGACCATTCGATGAGAATGAATAACTGTCATAAAATTCTTACGACACGAAAACCAAGCTGAGGGCGACCAACCCACTTACTACGATTATGTGAAGAGGCCCATCAGCCTTGATCTGTGGGCATCACCATCCAAGTGAACACGCCAAGAACTTTGCAGATAGCACCCACATGGGCATTAGCATTATTCGGTTGTTCAGCTGGGGCACCAATGGTGCAGGTGAGCTGGTCTAGGTTCTTTTCATCACAAATTTGTATATATCTAACTTGGTTGTACTGCATGCCGTTCGCAGCTTGTTAATTGGTACACATCTCGATCGTGTCCGAGTTAACTCGTAGTCGCATTAGATCCAGAGATCTTGGATCTATGTGACACTGACGTAGTCCCAGCATATTCATCCACTCGCTGGAGTCTTATCTGATGTGTCGATCGGCCCGTAGCGCTGAAGCACCAGTTAAGAAGATAAACTAGTATTTGATTTCATCTCCTTGTACTTTGAATTTGTGTTACCTTAGTCGATGCACCGATGTGGTCCAACCGGATGAATGGGAATAGTAAGCCAGAGATATGTTACAAGGTCCAATGAAAGTCCTTTATCAGCACAATACTTGCGAAACGCCGACCCAAATCAGTCATCATCATATGTTCCGACTTCCGTAGATAGATCATCTATGCTTGATAAGGGTACTTGATTGCGCCATCATGATTGATCTTCCTTGATTACGCGCTGACAATTTGATTGATCGGAGAGCCGGATCTCGTCGGACCACTTTCCATTAAACGAGATCAAGGAATTGGAGCGTTTTGTAGGACCGCGAATATCCCATTCTGGCGACGTAGTAATTAAATAGTAGACAATCCATTTCATTCAACCTGGGTAATACATACACCAAACCAATAATCAAACAATCGAGTGAAAACATATTCCGGAAAATCACACAACTCAAGACTTATCACTTCCACTAGCAGTTTACACGTGCGAAGCTGCCCAGATGGATCAGAAAATGATGCCACACTGGTCGCCCATTTCAGCGATCTACAAGTTGATGTTGATGGGAGAGCAGCCGATGACGACCAACCCACTCTGATCATACAAGGAGGAAAATGAGTGGTGAGCGCTGTTCCCTTCCACGCATGGATTCATAGTAGTGTCGGACTTACGAAGCTGTTGCCATTGCAGCATACAGGCTGCTGCTGGCAATTAACCTCACCGCCAGCACCAACAACCCCAGAAGAGCTGCAGCCTACACCGATGGAAGGACCCGAGGCGTCCCCAATGACAAGGCCAAGGAGTCCAAGGAGGGTGGTACCCTCGGAGGAGCTCGACTGCATTTATCGTTGTTAGCGAAAATAATGAAAAGCATGACTGGTGGGGTCAATCTCACGCTATAAGCTGTCTGGCAGCACTGAATAGACCCGGTGGAGCATTCGCTCTGGCGGGCAGCGAGCTCGGTTGGGGCAGCGGCTGTAGCCGCAGCAAGGGCAATAACAGGAAAAATGGCAGAGAAGCGCATATCTATAGTGGAGTAGATGAGTTGGATTGTAAGATTCGATGGAATGGTTTTTTGCTGATGGGGAGCTGTTCCCTAATCGCTATTTTATACAGCGGGGGGCGGCTCTTCATACAATGGCTCGATGGTTACTGCGCCCATTCTACATTTGCATATCCACACAGCCTGCCGGACTAAGGTACTTGATCAATAGCATGATGCGAGCATTTCTGATGGTAATTCCATCACAGAAAGGCACAAGGGGAGGAGAAAGCATACCTCAGGTTTTTCAAGGTTAACGAACATCGTGCTAGCTGGGCATATCTTATGATCACCACTCATCACTCTATGTCCGGCCGACGAAAATGCGCTTAACATGAGGGAGAACCATTCTTTCATGGGCTGAGCAATGGTAACAAAGCGATGATGTGTTAGTTGTCAAGTATCAGTGCCTAGATAGAAAATGAACTCGAACTTAAATGGCAATGCATGGATATTATCATTGCAAAGTCGCTCACTTGTTATATGGATGCAAATCTGCATCTGTTGGTTAGATCCGGACAGCATAAGTGTATTTGGGATGCGGGCCATGCAATTTGTGCGGTCATGCCAGTTGATCGAATCTAAGGTGGTGTTAATCACGTATCTGAGAGTCCCAAGTTGAACCAGTGCCGCTACCTACCAGATACAAATGGTTGACTGGAGAAAATATAGCCCTCAATGAACATGCAAACAGTCATTACTTATCACTTACCTGCGTCACAATCTTGTGGCCTTTCAATTTTGTTACGGGCCACCGCATGAGTGAACTTCTGTTCAATCCCCTCCTGAGGGTCAATATAATGAAGATAGAACTCACAGTACGATGTGGAGATCAAACTTCTCGTAATTTAACCTTCGTTTTTTCTTAAGTTACCAGTCTTACCTACCCGATGCCGTTGGCGTACATCTGATTTATATGTGGCTCCAAATGATTTCTTTGTGTCTTCTTTTGCTTGTAACGCTTTGTAGTTTGTATATCGGCCCGCTTGGGGCCCTATAAGTACAACCAATACTCGAGGGTGCCATCCAAGTTGAGTGTGAGATACGTTTGCTGTTGCTCTACTCACAGGCTCTGAGACCTTCGCAAAAATCGCGTGGACCATAATTCCTCCATCTTGAAGCGTGGGGACCCATGCGTCTCCTTCCCGTTCGGGTTCCCATCTAAAAAAATCTAACTGCCAGGATCAGGGAGCAAGACCACGTCTTCGTCACAACATCTTCGCAAAGCCTTGAAGACGAAGATCTAGCTGATCACACTGGAATAAGCAAGAAGTTAGCAATACGATTCAAATGAAGCAAGGCATATCTTGTACGCCTTGACTCTCCGTACAGATCTATCCGAGTCTGTCCAGGCCTTCGTGCATTTAGGGCGGAGTTCAAGTGTCCACTGTAACCGGTGTTGCAAAATGCGTACACCTCTTGCGAACACGTCGTCATTTGCCATCCGCACATAAATAAATAAATAAAACTAAGTAGAGTTATAGAGGCCCATGAAGAAGATGAGTTACGATGAAAAAATTTACTTGAAACAACAAATTGATGTTGCCAGCGTGATGCCGGCTCTGCAGGTCCAATTGACAGGGTGTTGGAAAATTTTCCATCTGCGTGTGGGATGGATGTCACGCTGTGACATAGTACTAAATCAATCTCCGATGCGCCGAAGTGCTTGATCATCGAACCTGACTAACCTTCTTATAACTCCGCTCGAATTTGTCACACCTCTGAAGGTCTAGGATGGTAGCAACTCACATCTCATAGAAATCCTTGTGGAAAAATGGGTTAAGGATGTGCGAGAGCATGTACTGTTCATGTACGTTTTTTTTTAGTGTTTTTTAAAGATTAATCTCGTCGGCTCCTCGCTGTTTTTCATCAGAAACAGGGGTGTCAACGCACAGATTTGAAGCCAACAGGGATAGGGCACCTTTTTTTAAGAAAAAAAAAGGCTACATAGAAGGTCTATTACGAGTAATATCCATGGTTACGAGCCATTTTTTGCATTGTGTGTTGCAGCAGAGTGCATTTTGCATCTGTAGGACATCTTGTAACACCGGTCTCACGATCACGATAGTATATCCTCGTGGCGGCTGCATACCGCCTGGGGCTAATAAGTTCTGCTAGGATATACATCCAAGTCACTGTGTACTTGAATTTTCCGTGGCCAGCGTAAAATCCATTGTTCCGATCGATGATTCCTGCAGCCGTCATCCATGAGTCATCCGTTTTGACAGCGTGTCGGCATACCTTGGTGAGAAGTTCGGGACCTTGTGCGACAGTCTTCTACATCTATCTTTCTTGCTGCTATCATGCTTTCCTGACGCTGTCTGCGGAATATAGACCATCCGCATCTACTCGGATTAAGTCGACAGAATGGAATTATCAGCCATTCCAAGGCAGATGGCGGCGTCTAAGAAGTTTCTGTCATCCAACCACCGGTGGCTGGGAAGAAGTGTTCTAGTGCTCCAATTCTGGCTGGTACATATCCTACTTTGCATCGGTGTTCATTCATGTAGTAGACCACTTGCCTTTGTGCTCAAAACTATGTCTTTCAAGAAAGCCTACGGACCGAACCCCCAAAGTGAGTGGGTCATGCCCTACCGACTGACTTAAACTTGAAATATACTGCATTTTTAGCTTGGGTCGCGAGGGTGATTTGCCTATCACCTTACTAGTAGTCCGAACATGATCAGCTCCATCTTCCAGCTCCATTCACGTTAATTATATCTCGGGATACCGAATTATAGATGTTCAAGAAGCAGGCAATGTATGGGGCCATATGTCAAAGCTGTCAAGGGTTCCCGATCTTTTGCTTTATCTGGCCGAATACGGAGCCGGACATGTTCGAAGCAGTTCATTTGAGGGCTATACTTGACACGACTGTATGTAGGTATTGCACCAATTCCTTCTTCGGGCGAAGTTGAACCAACGTCACCAGGCTCCATTCCTGATTTCAGCATATCCTATTGAACACAAAGGTCGTTTATTCGAATAATATTCGACGGTGATTACGATTTCATTATGTCACCTAGAGTATACGGGAAGTCCAGGTTCCACAATCGCGACCTCCCTGGCGCTACTTTTGTGTTTCCCGCTGGCATGACGGGATGCATGTCTGGCTCCATGCCACCGGCACATGAATTTATATCGGGAACGTTTTCTCGTATAAAAGGGGAGGCATCATGTCTTTGACCTGCAACAAATAGTCTTCTTCATCGAGTCCTCATTGATTCAGACAATCCACCACTCAGCATGTTCACCCGCCTCTCCGTCCTCCTTCCCGCCGTTGTGATAGCTAACGTCTATGCGGTAGTGGTCCGCCGTCAGGGCTATTGTGACACCGGAGAGATCGTTTGCTGCGACAACATTGTCCCTGTGGGATACCTTCTTTCCCCTTCTTTTACCGCAAGTAATTTATTAATGCACTTGCGCGCAGACCAATAGCACGGAAGCCGTCCAAGCCGCTTCCTCCGTAGGCCTTCCTCTCGATGATGTTCAGGGACCCGTCGGGCTCGCGTGCTCCCCCGGTAGTGGTATCGGTGTTGGAGACAATGGCGGATCGTGCCCTCAAGAGCCTATGTGCTGTTTGAATAACACTTGGGTTAGTCATCACTGTTCGCTGGTTCGATTGTAATCGGGTACTGATGATACGATTACTGTTTTCCATTAATACAGAGTGGACTTATCACTGTTGGGTGCTCTCCCATCAGTGTCAGCCTGTAATGACGATAGTGAACCTCACCTTCCTCGTTTCCTCAAACGTTTTTTTCATCGTAAATTTTTTTTTTGGCTTCCATGGCAAGTGGCCTGATAGTGTTGATACCTGCACGTAGAATTTCGCATACAGCATTCGAATCCCAAACTGATTTTTTTTGAACTTTTTCTATGGGGTAAAACTGTCCCATGTCGCCGTCATATCCGAATGGTACTCTGCGTGCATACGACGGTTGGGGCATGAATCGGATAAATGAAGCTCTTGCAATCATATCGATCTCAGCTCCTTATCGCGGGAGCGAATATTAATGAACGCTAGCAACCGTATTCCGAAGAATATGTTTTGTCTATGCACATGTAGCTTATGTGAGGACGAGTCGCTCTTGGAATTGGATACCATTATAGCGCCGTTTTGGGGGGAATTTTTCTACATAGAGGTGCAGAATTCTATAAGTAGAAAGCCCTTTTATTTGGATCTTGATGGACTGACATGGACATAAGATACTCCGATCCGAATACCTACGTCAATGGGAAAGGTGTAGCATTCATTGACTTCATATGACATCTTCCCAGCACGATTACCATACGCTAGTTTACTACGATGAAGTTGAGGTCGTCTTCAATCTGGTAACCTTATAGTGCTGTGTAAGTGCTAAAGTTAAGGTCTACTAAAAACATACAAACATCTTATGAGGAAACAGAGCGTGAAAACGCGAAGGGCTGCCAGCTTCACAAGCCGACCCCCGCGGGAGAGCATGAAACAGCAATACCTCCCTACGTCAGGAGGCAAGATCATCAGCCTAGATTCCGACAAAACCAGTGAATAAAATATACTCACGGCCAAGTTTTCAGCGCAACATAGAGGTTTCTGGGGACAAGCCCCGCCGTCGCTACCTATCCCAACTCCGCTCAAAGGAGAACAAGCGAGGCCAACGGGTTCATGAACACCGTCTAGAGACACACCATGCATTGCAGCAGCTTGGCTTGCAGCTGGGCTGTAAGGCTATAAGGAGTTATAGTCGTGAATCACAAACGAGAAAGGGGAGACTGTAGGGACGCACGGGAACAAGCTGTTCGCAGCAATAGATGGGCGAGGCTTGGCAGAGTTCCTGTCGGATTGCATGTGGCATAACCTTAGTAGCGACTGCCACAAGGATAACGACAGAGAAAAGGGTGAAGCTCTTGAACATCATTGTAGAACGGGGACCTGAGTAACTGATGAAACTATTATATAGCCGCTCGCCGAACTAATTCTAATCACCCCAAACATTCCTCACATGGACTGGTATGCCCGTAGCATGAGACTATATTTGTAAGGATGAGCATAACTGTAAGTGATGAGAGCCAATCGTCAGGACAATGTATACGCGCCAGACGCCATAAAGTCGAGAAGCCATAATTGGTAGTCTGACGACAGGACCCGTTTCGGTGTTTTGGTGGCGTTAGAACAGAACACGAAGACCTTCCGCTGCGCGTTGCCTTATCTACTGATCTGACCAGGGAATGATGAAGGGGCTAGATCAATGGCCAGGGCGGAAATTATGGGAATACCGAACCTTCGAGGGGAGCTCATGCCCGGTGGGTGGAAAACGGCTGATTCAAAGGACTGTCTGTTTAGGGTTTCAAATCACATCAATCCACTTGGGACAAAGCAGTCACGTCTTTGTTGTTCTTCGGGAACCTCTTTATTTATTCCAAAAAAAAAAAAAAAAAAAGAAAACCTATTTTTCTTTCATTGCGAATGCTCGTCTTAGGCTTCAGAGGTGATTGTGGATCGTCACGAGGATCCAGCAGCCCTAACTTATAATTAGGCCTGCTCAGTGGCAAGGGCTAGGAGCTCGCAAAGCTGTAATTTTTATTCCAATCATTCTGCGAAATTCCATTCACCTCATCGCAGAACGATCGCAGTAGGTTGTGAAGGTACAAAGTCCGAACTCCGCTCTCTGGACCAGCCACTCATATATAAGTAGTGACTCATACTGAGAGCTGCATAGAGACTGTGACTACATGTATCGTGCATGTGGAATATGATATTATGATGGTATAAACCAGAGTGTTCTCTATTGAAATGCAGCCTACTGAGCTCCACTTAGAGCTACGACGTTACCGGCGAACATCCTTCGATACTTGTTTTTTCCATCGTTAACAGGTATACCAGCCCTCTACCATACTTGGATATCTAGGATATTCATACTGGCGTCCCATTTTCCTGTGCCGGCGTCGCAGGCTTGTTCTCTAGTATGTCATTTTTGCTTGTTACAGTAAGCAACAAACGTACACGAATCAATATCTGAGAGACTGAATGCACTATTTTAGTAGGTTTTGCTATTTTATGCCGGGTGCTGTTCCTACTGTCCAACTATACCGAGGGAAGCAGGCACTATCTGCTTACTCACAGAGTGCAGTGGAAGTGAGCCATAGCGATTCCTTGTTACCAGCACAGAGCCGCACATAGGCGCTAACATTGTGGTCAGTCTTCATATATCAGCTTGCATGCTCGTAATGCATCTCTACTAATCTATCGAAGTCAACGCAGCGCTTGGGGGGTGGTGCAGACCTATCCAAGTACCCGCTGGATCCATTCTCCACCAAATCACCGATACGGCCTTATATATCATTGCTTCTCATTTATCTTTGCAGATTCCCCATTAACCCCTCCGAGAAGAGTAGTAGTACAAAGCTGAGTCCCCAGTGAGATTCAAAGATAAATAATCACACGGATGGCATGCCTGTAGCTGACAACGTAGGCCTCAACATTTCACGGCATGCTTCTCTTCTCTCGTGGCCTGTTGCGGCGTGATAACAAGCTGAAATATCCACCTCTTCGCATTGAACAAGTGTTTCGAACTTGTCCACAGAGAGGCAGGTATGTGGGAGAACACTCCTTGTTGTATAAAGGAGTCGCAAAACGATTTGAATCAGGAAAAGCAGCATCTCGTTACTTGTTGACCCACTCAGTCCCCCAATTTGCTGCCACTACAATGCAATTCAGTTTATCTACACTTCTTCCCATCGCCACCCTTGCAACTGTGGCTGTTGCTGCTCCTAATGAGGTCATAGCCCGCAACAGTGGCAACTCAGAATGCCCTACTGGGACGATCCTGTGCTGTGAAAATACCTACGATGTGAGACCCCCTTACCTTCCTTTGCTTTTCACTCTATGCGCTAACGACGGTTCGCTCTGTAGTCGAACTCTGCACAGGCTGCCGCTATCCGTGGGCTACTCGGCATTACGAACGTCCTTGGTCCTCTTGTTGCCTCGGGCTGCAGCTCGTCTGGTGTCGTTGTTGTAGGAGGAGGTGTTAATTGTCAGCAACAGCCTGTGTGTTGCAATCAGAACTATTCTGTGTGCCATCCTTTTTTTTGAACAAGCGGAAGATTGTACTAATTTGATTTCCCTTCCACTATAGGGCGGTTTAATCGGCATCGACTGCTCACCCGTCAACGTCAACATCTAAATTGTTGAAATAAGCAACTATCAGTGAATCCTCTCCCTGTATTTTCTATATATTTTGTCTGTTCCACTATTTGAAGTTCTTCTGTACAAAGACTGGATGAGTCGCTATCTAGTAATCACTGAACGTGGTCAAAACGATTATGGCCATATGGTATGACGCTCGAAGTTCGATCCTATTAGGGAAAGCAGACTTAATTTCCCCGATTTGGCGACATTGCAGACGGATGAACTATAAGATCGATTGCACGGTCTAGCATTATCGCGATAGGAATCGATGCATACTCCCAATCGAGCGACCTACTTATCCACGTACGGAAATCCTACTCCAAGATGAAAGTCTATGAACACAGATAACTTCAACGTTCAGGATAGCTGATATCAATACAACCATTATTGGCCACAGCAAACGATCAACCCCGCGACATGCATGTGTTATCAAAACGCTGAGATAGGACCGACGCGTAACAACATTACTTGTAATGTGTTCATGGCTGAAGAAAACAGATTCCTTTGTTTGACACTGTCATAATGATTGAGTATTGTGAGTATAAGTACCTGGAAATGTTTATCGGAAACTTGGATATTCCCCAGGCCACAGCGGAGATGATTACCATAAGGTCTGCTCAGTAGACAGTACCACTGGGTGGAACTTTACGAAACGACAGGTGCAGACAATCTTCTCGCCAACCATCGCGCTCAAGGCGTCAATGGGCAACGTGCCGCGAAGACTGAACTTCCCTGGGTCCTTGAGCCCTAATTCTCCGATTCTAGGGTAAAAGGGAATCAGAAAATTTCGCACGCCCAAGAGCTACACATTCTGAGTGGGAATACCAAAAAGCACCTGTTCCTGATCGGACCGAACACGAACGTGTAAATTTCTTGGGTTCAAGAGACGTACCCGAGATTTTTCGCCAAGATTTGCTTGTCATGGTTCTT
>JBBPJU010001481.1:0-11665 GCA_038088875.1 Austroboletus festivus | reverse complement strand
ATGCTTTTGGCCATGGCGATCTGATGGAGAACCTCCCATGTTGTATCTGATTATCATGCGCATTGGTACAAGACCCATATCACAGCGTACCTTTCCTCCGTCAATGAGATTTTCCTGGAACTCAAATGGTGACCAAATCACCATGCTGCACTTCACATCAATGAATTCCTCCAAAAGTACGGCCCAATGCACGGATGGTGGATGTTTCCATTCGAACGAATAATTGGAGTACTTCAGAAGACCAACACTAGTCACTGGGTCGGTGGTAAGTAGCCTAGTACATAAGTTGTGATCAACTATTCATATGAACAACAGGAGAGCTAGAATGTACTATGCTAATGGCATTTTGTGCTGCCGCAAAAGCAAAAGCCCTCTTCCAAGCCCCAGATGCCGCGCTGACAGTCAAACATGCAGCAGCAATCCTAAATCAATGCAGGAGTATGGGTATCGGCACGTCATCTGAGAGTGACGTCAAGTTTTTTAGCGATGGAGCCAACTTACCTAGTTTGGAGGAATGCAATGCCATGAAAATCTTGCTATCTTTGGACATTTTCAAGACCATAATGGCTAGGTTCAATTCTAACCCCAACATCAGTATCAAGGCATATAAACGCAGCCATTTGGAGGGCATGCAGTACACTACACATGCAACTTCTCATGCCGACTCCCACATCTTCTTCAAGGATGGACAAAGTTTAGTTCTGGCAGTCATAGATGAGATTTATTCTGTGACTTTGATGGGAGGTGATCAGCAATCTATCCTTGTCATTTGCAGATACTTACCAATAGCAGACGAAACCAGGGATTCTTTCCACAACTATTGATACGGAATGCAAGACGCGGAGTCTCCGGCTGTTCTCTGTCAACAAGTCGAAGTTCTGGAGGTTCGGCCTGTACTGAGCGATGACTGAGAAGATGGCTAGGTGAGCAGATAATGCCTCAGAGTGGATGACGAGATGCAGGGTAAGGGCCTGCCGAATAAGGATTCTCTTGAGAAGGGGTAAACCGTCCACTGCTTCAAGGTACAGAAGACTCCACGTAGGATTGCATAGAATCTAACTAGGGAACATTGTAACGTACATAGGCGCTTTTATACTAAAAGGGGAAAGGTGTGGGAAAGCTCCCCCAATCGAGAAGGATCTCGATGAGGGATGCTTATCCGTTCTGAGAGTGGAATGGAGAATGGAGAAGCATCCATTTGGGTATTAAGTTCTCCGTGCACTGCCTCAGAATAAAAAGGGAAAGGTGATGCACAGGGTTCCTTCCGTAAACAGAGTTGGAACCAAACACTAAGTAAGTTCGGGAATTGTGGAACTACGTACTGCTGACTCGGAGAATTAGGAAGGTAACACTCAGGCCTCGGATGCTGTGTGGAGCAGGTATGGGTGGCCTGGTGACTAAGGATAACTAAAGGGGGTAGTCAGCATAGTGGAGGTTCCAATGTTGAACTTATGAAGGAAGGAAAAGACGAAGGGAAGAAAGAATGAATGAATGAAAGAATGTCTGTCCTCTCCCTTTCTTGTCTAACAGAAGGAGAAGGCGTCTCTGTGCCGGTGAAAGAAATCTGCCACTTCTTCTACGTCCCATGTAAGCCACTCCTCGTTCCCCGGGGGAACGTTCTCTTGGTTGTCCGGAAAAGGGGGGGATCCATTCCAGAGTTCTAAGGAATCCCCCCAGGCCACTCCGCTTGAGAAGTCGTCTTGTACATTCATCAGCCCTCTGGGAAAGAAGAAAAAAGACGGGGCATCCAGCGCCTCGGGGTATGGTGTGAAGGGATGCCTCCATCGTTCCGTAACAACTATGGGGATTTTGGAGCAAGGCTATGGAAGAATGAGTGCGCAAAACTGCAAGAAATTGTCCCTCTAGCAAGAGGGGGAATTTGCCATGCAATAAGCCTACCGTGGAATGATACAACACTAGTGATCAAGCCTTTGGACCAGGTAAGTCGATAGGATTTACAGAGGAAACGCTAACCTACACTAAGGATCTAGGCGATACACACGAACAGTTGAGGAATGGGAGTCCATGATTTCCTTAATCTTTGTAACTTTATAATACACGCTAAGATTGTTCATATATAAATCATTGCCAACTTCATATCCAAGTAATAACTACATTCGAGCTGCGAGCATTTAACTTGTATAGCTGTTCAAGTTCCTGAGCAACTTGCATTCGATCTGGTCTTGTCAATCCAACAGTTTTGACATCTGGGAAAGCTTTCAGCCAGGCAGTGCAAGGTATCTACAGATCTTTAGTAAAATGTGGGGGCTACAAATGTTATGATTTCTTTTTTCATTTACGCATAACCATTGTACCAACTCTAGCCTTTCATTTCCTCTTGGATAATCCTACTTGGGATAAGTCCAATTCATCTTCAGGCTGAGTCATATCATCTTATTCATGCTTATTCATTCATACCTAGTAATCGGCCTGATTACTCAGTTGTTTGTTGTCATCATGAGTTATTTCTCTAATCTTCTGACTCATCAATTATTCTTTGACATTCTATCATATTCTATATGACTCATCTACGGACAGCCTCCTTTCTATTCAAGGCAGTATTCCCACACTGCCTCTCATTCCTGTTCACTATAAAACTACCTCTCTGCTGCCATGTACCCTAGTCTAGTTCTCCCTTACAATCACATCTCTTGTGCTTGTCCCCTTGTCAGACTTCTGAGTGTTCTCTTCCACTCAGTCTCCCTGACCCTAGTCTTTGTCCTACTCCAAGTGGACGCTATCCATATTAAACTCTTCGAGTATTCACTAGACAATACTCAACACCGAATCCTTGACCCTAAGGGCTATGCTTGGACTTACCCAGTACAAGCGTAACAAAAGAACTAGACTATCATATTGCGACTAGCTTTGCTCTAGGTTGCCCACCATTTCACTCCCCAGACATTCCAGCTGGCGTCTTCACCAAGATCCAGAAGAACCTGAACCAGAAACCTCCGAACTCTCTGAATCTTCTGAAGAGGAACCCTCCGACCCCAATCTCCCTATCCATGATGAACCAGAAGATCTTTCTGATCTTACTGGACAATTATCATTGACACTCTTCATCCCGAGAGTACCTACCCCTCCGAGTCCAACCCCTCAACCCCAAACAGGTTGAGTCTTCTTCCCACCTCTAGTATGCCCCATCCCCTTTTTACCAAATACCATGTCCTCTCAGAAACCCACTGAATTACGTCTTGGAACCCCAGAAGACTTTGATGGTGCTCCAACTAAAGCAATGCCATGGTTCAGGACAGTACAGCTCTACCTTGCAGTTAATGTCGACCTCTATAACACAGATACCAAGAAAATTGCTTATGCATTATCTTATATGAAGAAAGGGACAGCCCTCACCTGGGCTGCTACGTTCTGAGAAACCAAGTTAACTGGAGGGAACTTCACTCTTGGATCCTGGACAGACTTCGAAACCGCCTTCAAGGATACATTCGACAACAAGGACGCAAAGGGAGAAGCATTAGCCTGGTTGGCCAAAAACAGAATTTATGAAAACTGCTCTGGAGGGTATAACCCAACTCTTCAGAATTATATCACTAATTTTAAAAACAAAGTTGCCATTGCTGGAGTAAGTAATGACGATGTTCTGATTAACTATTTCGCATCAGGAATCCCTGTTTCCCTGATGAGACGAATCCATACCATGGAAACTGTACCAACTACCATTGACAGTTGGTACACCAAAGCTGCTCACTTCGCCACTGTTGAAGAAAGAGCTCTCGAAATCACCTCTAGGCATAAGAAAGGTAGTACTACCTTTACCCCCACATTCACCCCCCAAACTACCAAGGATCCCAACGCCATGGACGTCGACATCATCGCCCTGCCGAAGAAATTGACAGATGAAGAACGAGAAAGATGTAGAAAAGAAGGACGATGCTTCAAATGTCGTCAAAAAGGATATATGACGAAAGATTGTAGGATCAAGTTTGAAAGGAAACCACCTGCAGTCCCACCAAAGGATATAAAAGTCGTCGAATCTGGAGTTGAAGAAATGGAGGAACAAGTAGTAGGAAAGGTGGCGATGGATTTTTAGACAGGAGGATGAAAGCAATGCATGTACCTCCTTCATCTCAACCATGTACCAGTATTAAAGCAATACGAATCCCTGCTCAACTCCTCCTCGCATCAGACATGGTTAAAGTCATTGCCACCCCCACGTTAGTCGATTCAGGAGCCCAAATCTCCTGCATAGACTGGAACTTCATCAGAAAACATCATCTTCCTCGCCACCAACTCTCATCTTCCATCACTGTACGAAATGCTGATGCCTCCCTAAACAAAGGAGGATCGATTAAATTTACCATGACTCTTTTCGTTAATGTCAATGGACTCCTTCAATGAACCACCTTCCACATTATGAACTGCGGAAAAGAAAACGTCATACTTGGACTTCCATGGCTAACGGAAACCAATCCTACGATCAACTGGAAGGAAAGGACCCTCCAGATAGCCCAGGAAACTGATCAATCAGCCGAGTTCATGGCCCTTCACGAACAAACTAAACAAGAGAAAGAAGGGCTATATGCAAAACGAAGATACCAAGAACCGCCCCCAAGACATGTCTCAGTGGACACTTTAGCCAATGAACACCTCTTTGCTTATTTAGATTGAACTGAAGATGATGTCCTTTGTACACAGATAGCTCTGGGAAGGGACATGTCGCACCTCAAACCCCTTCGATCTTTATCCAGGACAATTCTAGCCAACCGACGATTTATCCCTAATCCCTCTTTAACCTGCGCTGCCCTAACCACCTCCACCCAACTAGCCATTGACAATAAAAAGAAGGAGGTAAACCTACCAGAAGCCTACTCTGCCTATAAAGACATTTTTGCAGATGAAGACTCCCCTCTTCCCCCAAGACGAGACTGTGATCATGAAATAAATCTTGCTGAAGGATTCGTTCCAAAGATTGGAAAGTTATATCCTCTCACTGCTGAAGAAAGGAAAGCCCAAGATGAATTCTTGGATGAAAATTTGAAATCAGGAAAAATTCGTCCATCCTCCTCCCCTCAAGCTGCTCCATTTTTCTTCGTCAAAAAGAAGGATGGAAAATTATGACCTGTCCAAGACTATAGATATCTCAATGACCACACCATTCGAGATGCCTACCCTCTACCTCTAATTTCGGATTTATTAGACAAACTCAAAGATGCCAAAATTTTCACCAAATTTGATGTCAGATGGGGTTACAACAATATTCGTATAAAAGAAGGTCACCAATGGAAAGTGGCTTTCATCACTCATTGAGGTTTGTTCGAACCTGTCGTTATGCCTTTTGGTCCAAAAAATGCCCCCACCACTTTTCAACGATTCATGAATAAAGAATTCTGGGATCTCATCGCCGCTGGAAAGATTGTCATCTATATGGATGACATCCTCATCTTCTCCCACAACCAACAAGATCATGACAAGACAACACAACAAGTCCTTCAACAAATGAGAGAACTAAACCTCTGCTTATGGCTGCAGAAATGTCTCTTCAATGTTTCAGAAGTTGACTATCTAGGAATGATCGTCAAGCCTGGATCTCTTGCTATGGATCCTGTCAAACTTGATGGGATCGCCTCTTGGCCAACACCCACCAAAGTCAAAGACGTTCAATCCTTCTTGGGGTTTGCGAATTTTTATAGACAATTTGTCCCTCACTACTCCAAAATAGCTCGTCCTCTTCTTGACCTTACAAAAAAGGATCAATGTTGGAAGTGGTCTCCTGCATGCAACGATGCATTTACAGGTCTTAAAGAACTCTTTTTATCACAACCTGTTCTTCAATTCCCAGATTCCTCTGCCCCTTTTGCCATAGCCACAGATGCCTCCAAGTATGCCACTGGAGGTATTCTCCTCCAAACAGATTCCAATGGCAATTGGCACCCTTGCTCATACCTTTCTCAAACCTTCTCTTCCACAGAACGTAATTATGATATTTATGACCGAGAACTTCTTGCAGTTATCCACGTGCTCAAAGCGTGGCAACATTATCTGCTTGGGTCTTCTTTTCCTGTCCAAGTTTTCACCGATCACAAGAATCTTTTATATTTTAAGCAACCTCAGAATCTTAATCATCGACAAGCTTGTTGGCTTCTCAACCTTGCTGATTATGATCTCAAGATGATTCATGTCCCTGGCTCTCTCCTCTCAGGCCCTGATGCACTCTCACGTCGTCCTGACCGTTGCCCTGATGATTCTTCTGACAATTCTTCCGTTACTCTCCTCCCCCCTTCTCTTTTCATCAATCTCATAGATACTGCTTTACGATCCAGCATCACGTCCCTATCTTCCTCTGATCCTTTGGTACAACACACCATTTCCAACCTTTCTGACTCCCCTCCTACCCTTCATGCCTGCCTCTCGGATTGGAAATATATGGACAACATTCTCATCTACCGTAACCGTGTCTACATACCCCCATCACTTCGCCATGACATTGTTTTGTGCTGTTATGACCATCCCTCCTCTGGCCACCCTGGTTTTCTCAAAACTCGCCAACTGGTTTCTGCTGACTTCTGGTGGCCAGGCCTGGCCTCCTTCGTTTGCCAATACGTTGCTGGTTGCGCCACTTGCCAGGCCAACAAATCAAATACCCATCCTACTACTCCCCCACTTTCCCTGATTAAATCTTCCTGCACTCACCCTTTCCAACAAATCTCTTGCGACCTAATCACCGACCTTCCCCTTTCTGTAGGCTTTGACTCTCTTTTGGTCGTGGTCAACCATGGACTTACAAAGGGGGTAATTCTCTGCCCGACAAAGAAAACCGTCACAGCAGAAGGGATAGCTAACCTCTTCTTTCACAAAGTCTACAAAAGGTTTGGATTATATGAGAAAATCATCTCTGACAGAGGACTGCAATTTGCATCCTCTTTCGCTAAGGAATTAGGAAAATTACTAAAGTATAACCTTGCCCTATCAACTGCTTACCACCCCCAGACAGATGGAGAAACCAAAAGAGTCAATCAAGAAATTGAAACCTATCTATGTATTGTTTGCGGTAATCATCCATCTGACTGGACAGATCATATCTTCACCGCTGAATTTACTCATAACCGTCGCCCTCACTCAGTTACAGGAAAATCCCCATTCTATTTAATGATGGGTTATGAACCCTTAGCCCTCCTAACTGTATTTCCAAACAGTAACATCCCTGCCATAGAGGAACAAATCAAAAGACTCCTGATGGCTCGAGAAGAGGCTCTAGCAGCTCATGAACTAGCCAGACAGCTGATAGCCGCACATTTAAAGAAGACTTTTACACCATTCGCTAAAGGAGATAAAGTTTGGTTAGAAGCACAGAATCTGAAAAGGAACATAGATAACCCAAAGTTTGCACCTAAGAGAGAAGGACCCTTTACCATTGATCAGGTGTTATCTTCTATCTCTTATCGCTTACGCCTTCCCAGTACCTGGAAGATTCACCCCGTCTTCCACGCCTCTCTCCTTACTCCTTATCACGAGAACAATGTTTATGGAAAGAACTTCCCTAGGCCACCCCTGGAGTTAATAGAGGGTGTGTTACGATTTATCCTTGGGGCACAGCTGAGTAGCATTTGGACTACTCTTTTCCTTGATACCTTTTACTGCGACTCACTCATACCATTTCCTAGATGAGTCTACTTACATTCCATGCGGATATGCTCCGTTTCTCCGACTCATCTAGTCCTTGCTATTCTTGCTTACCTGATTTCTCCTTATCACAGACTATCCCTTTGATCCGATTACTCAGTGTACATGTGTCATGGATGAGTCATTCCTTATCTCTTATCTTGGTTCAACCCTTGACCCTTCTGACTCATCCATTCTATTATTATCCCACGTCATCTATTCTTCCTGACTCAGTCCCTGATCACAGATCACCTTCCACTTTCCTGGCTGAGTCATCACTTCTTTGATATTCCATCATATTCCCGGACATTCTGATGACTCGTCATTCTGACTCATCATCAGTCCCCTTTGCCCTATTCCCTTTCCTGTATTACACAGCCGCTTTCCCTGATCACTATATATAGTGGCTCCCCTTGTACAGTAGATCCCCATCTTAGACCTCCCTTCATAATTCCCCATCGCTCCTCACTCATGACTCCCAGATACCTCCTGTATTCTCTACTCCTTTGAATCCATCCTTTATCAAAAGACTCTCTATGTCATCCGCCTGGCACCCCACGATCGTCCCAAGAAACCCTTGACCCTTCAGCAAATACTTCTCCACCTTAACCTTGCTGAAGCTCCTTTCCATTCTGAACTCTGGTGATGTTCCTCGACCGTCCCGTCCTTCGTCACATCACCATCTCCCTCTCACCTGTTGATGGCCCTTCTATACTCTGACTTTACCCTTGTGTAGCCATCTCCTTGTCTATGACTGGCAGCATCCTCTGCCTCCCTCGACCGACGGCGACACTAATCGCCTACTCCTCTGGTCTGGTGATGTCCTTCCCCAATCTCCCGTCCATCACCATCCCCGGACCACCCTCTGGAACTTACCTTTGCTCTTCCTCTATCTCGTCACTTCCGTTCCTCGAATGGGGATACAAGGGCTACACTTGGACCTACCCGGTACAAGCGTAACAGGGTGAAGAAGAATATGAAATTGAGAAGATAGTTCGTCATTGCGGAACTCCATCAAACCGCTTCTATTTGATCCGATGGAAAGGATACTCCGCCGAAGAAGATTCATGGGTCCCAGAGCGGAATATGAAAAATGCCAAGTCCGCCCTGAAGGAATATAAAAACCGTTACCCTTCTCTTTCGTCTCCTTAGCTTCTACCTTCATTGACGCTACTACCCTTCAGATCTCTTTACTTTCAAAAATGTCTTCTATTACTTCCCTCTCATTTTTCATCAACACCCCTGCTTTAACTCCCACATGTCCTGTTACTCCCCTTGTTACCCTTGATGCTATTGCCACCACTGCTGCCGACATCTCCGCTACCAGTACGCTTCCACCTGATGTACCATACCCTCCGATGCATGCCGAACCTATGACTGATCACCTCCTCAAAAAGGCACACAGAGAACGAGTTTATACTGAGATTCGTTGCCACCCTGGACACACCCTTGCCATCAATGATATCCTCCATCCCCATTCAGCACTCCATAACTTATTCATGGCCCACTTGGGATGTGGAACTCTTGAAACGATGAGTCATGTCATGACTTCCAATCATGGGACTTTTTACCTCTAAGCTACGACGGATAGGAATGGATATTCAATGCCTCATTGAAAACGCCATGCATCAGTTGGATATGACCCATATGTTAAAAAGGATCGAAGAAGTCGCCAAGGAGAAGGGTGAACGACAAGCAGCGTATCTAGCTGCTACTACTTCCTCTGCTTCATCGTCACCCCTCACACCTGAAGAACAAGCTCTATTGGATTGTGTTGAAGCGTGGTGGTCAGGAGGTGACCATACCATGCCTTTATCCCCGTGCCACCCTCACTATCACGAAGCTTGTTTCTCCTGTCATCGCCTGGGCCATCTAAAAGTCGACAGTATCTTCTATCAGTGTACCCATTGCCTTAAGTGGTGCCCCGGTCATACCCAACATTCCTGTCCACTCCGTCGTCGTACTCCCTCTCAGTCGCCTTCCTCCTCATCAGCATCCTCTGCGTCTCATCGTGCTACTACCCATTTCACATTACCCATTCCACCCCCACCTGGAATCCCATTTCCTTGCTGAAGTATGGGGCGTGGCCACCCCAGAAGATCTCCCCCTCGTCCTCGTTCTCCCAGCCCTCAGTCAGAAGGTTCTCTTATTGATATGTATGATCCTGTTGCCAAGTCCAACATGACAGGAGATGTCTGCGACATCTAGGATGAGACTAAACTGGCTGCTGTGTGCTGGCTCATCTAAATGTCTCTTGCAGTAGCTTCAAGTATACAAAGGGGGTAATGTTACGATTTCTTTCTTCATTTACGCATAACCATTGTACCGACTCTAGCCTTTCATTTCCTCTTGGATAATCCTACTTGGGATAAGTCCAATTCATCTTCAGGCTGAGTCATATCGTCTTATTCATGCTTATTCATTCATACCTAGTAATCGGCCCGATTACTCAGTTGTTTGTTGTCATCATGAGTTATTTCTCTAATCTTCTGACTCATCAATTATTCTTTGACATTCTATCGTATTCTATATGACTCATCTACAGACAGCCTCCTTTCTATTCAAGGCAGTATTCCCACACTGCCTCTCATTCCTGTTCACTATAAAACTACCTCTCTGCTGCCATGTACCCTAGTCTAGTTCTCCCTTACAATCACATCTCTTGTGCTTGTCCCCTTGTCAGACTCCTGAGTGTTCTCTTCCACTCAGTCTCCCTGACCCTAGTCTTCATCCTACTCCAAGTGGACACTATCCATATTAAACTCTTCAAGTATTCACTAGACAATACTCAACACCGAATCCTTGACCCTAAGGGCTACGCTTGGACTTACCCAGTACAAGCGTAACAACAAAGGGCTTCGACTTACCAGAAGTTCGTCATTACTGCTGGTAGATACTCTGTTCACATGAGTAATAGTCAACTTCTGAACGCCACGGGAGATGCGCTGCTCTTTGCTGGGAATGGTTAGGGTACTTTCAGGGAATGGAAGTTTACGGGGCCAGCTAGGCAGCAAGATCTGGAGTGTTGATGCATTGTAGAACACCTGGGTACAACTAAGAACCATCAAAATCTGATGGTGATTGGAAGGAATGTCGATGAGGGAAAGGGAAACAGACTTCACCGTCCCTACTGCACGAAGGGACTTTCCTAGGGCCCCAACATAAGTGGGGGGGCCACCAATATGATACAGAGCAGGAAGATTGACTGTACAATACTGGCCAAGATATCGACCCTCCCTCTCATTGTTGGAGACAATGTCAATGAATTCCACGCATGGATGGGACTGTAGAAATTGGAGGAGCACACAGATGGGGCATTTGGAATCTACTTCAAGTTGCTTCAGACTCAGAAGACGTAGGGCATTTAGAAGCTTCCTCCATGCTGAAGCATCTAGCCCAGTATGATAAAGGGAAAGGCTTTCGAGAATGGGCAAATGCTGAAGTATTTGAAGAGTAGTGGGTAACATGGCGGGGGAAAAGATGGCTGGAGAATCTGCTGAAAATGACTCGAGTTGTGTAGGCATTGAGTAGGAGAGCTTAGGAAAGACAATGGGCGATTTAGTTCGAACAGTTGACAGATTGAAATAAAGGATGTCCTGACATCCAGACCTAAGGATAGTTCTCAAAAGAGTGGACATCTTGTCCATTGACAAGCACTCATCACAGGATAAAGTAATTGATGATTTTTTTGCCATTTGGGGAGCCTCCATGAACATGGTTAATGCAAACAAATGGAAGTTATTCTGAATGGGAAAATAAAAGTGGCCAGGGATATTGAATCCAGTGAGATGGCTCCAAATGAGAAGTGCATCGTATTGTGTAGTGTTCACGATAAAGAGATCGAAGGATATCCTTTTGGTTTCCAAGTGGTGGGCAGACAGGAACTGGGGACCGGCTATTTCTCTTAGTAGAGTACATTGTTACGATTTCTTTCTTGATTTACGCATAACCATTGTACTGACTCTAGCCTTTCACTTCCTCTTGGATAATCCTACTTGGGATAAGTCCAATTCGTCTTCAGGCTGAGTCATATTCTCTTATTCCT
>JBBPJU010001480.1:0-11666 GCA_038088875.1 Austroboletus festivus | reverse complement strand
GCATAGTGTGACATTCGAGTCACATTTAGTCACACAGCATGACAATATGGTTGTGCATATTACATGATAATGCATAACCCAAGGAGGGTACCGACTTTATGCACTACGAGATAGTCTACTGTACATGTCTTGTATGCTTTCGGCTTTTCCTGGTACTAACCTTTAGTATACCATGCTTCTGATCACATATGTTTAGGTTTGGTTCGTTATACCTCCATGGGACCCTGGCAACCAACAAGATGACCCGATATACTTTTTCAGTCTAACGTTCTCCTGTTTACAGTAAATTCTTTGTGTTCCACTGGGTATGGTTGTATCCAGTGGAAAAATCACGTCCGAGAAATAGGCTTGCCATATGGTGATATTCGTGCTTGCTGCCCGGCCCGTGGACGCGACCTCAATCAAGGACAGTGCGTGGCGACTCCGTACGTAAATAGTGATGTAAGTGAGCCTGGCAGTTCTTCGAGCCGGGTCTCTCGTGTGGCCTCGGTCGTAGAACTCACTCAGGCACTGCGGCCCACGTCGTCGGCAACCACGATTCATTGAAGAAATTATCAAACACACGCGATGTCGACTTGCTCTGTATTGTTTTTTTTAGGGGAATGAGATGGATTTTTTTTTTTGGACCTGGAACCGTGACGGAATCTACGATGTGCGGGTATACGCTAATACACATCTTGGTAGCGTCACTGCCCGAGGTCGAAGTCACGCCCGTGCCAACACGTGAGGGTACGTCCCAAGACCTGGCCAGTTGGACCCCCGCGAGTCTATCGGATCTGCGGCGCCCTCGGCCTCAAATATAAAAAAACTGGGACCCTTGGACTACACCTAACAAAGACGTCCTGGGTGGGCGGGCTGACGAGAGGTACAAAATGTCTATTCGCATCCCGTCTGCGCTTCCCACTCGCAACCACCACACCGTCCAAGGCAGCAAGGATCCACCAAGCATTTCATTTTTTTCGACATCCTTTCAACTTCAGGGCATACAGCAGTTTTGAAACATGGACATTGAAGAGCAAGTCACTCTTTTTCTGATTGCAACCGGTTTCTGTGGAACACTGCTGACCCAGGTATCCTGGCAGGTTTCGCCGTGCAGGCTATCGCGCCATAGACGACATATGCGACTACTTTTATTCCCTCCGCAACATGCCCGTCGCTCCGCAAGTAGAGCCTGGCTATCTCAGACGAGCTCTGCCTTGTGCGTCTTCACTGATATTGATGTCGTGCGATGATCTTCACCATTTCAAACAGCGACAGCACCGCAAGCGGGGGAGGTCTTCGAGAAAATCACAATAGACTACCACAACCTAATTGTCCCCGGTAGGTTCCATCTATGCCTTATTGCCGTCGCTATCCGATTCTAAGATGCTTCCCCAAAAATTTGAAAAACGATACACATGTACCTGTGTAAAAATATAGGTCTGATGCATTGGCAGCATCCACGCTTCTTTGGTTATTTTCCCACTCCTAGCACCTTTGCGGCCATCCTTGGGGACCTTTACGCAAGTGGGATCGGATGTAATCCTGGGTTTAATGTGAGCACTGTTCTATCGTTTTCTCAACCTTGTGCTGATATTTCCACGGTGAAAAGTGGTCCGTCAGCCCTGCATGCACCGAGCTCGAGACGGTGGTGATGGACTGGGCAGCAAAGATGCTTAGTCTTGGGACTGCGTTTCATAATTCATCAGGGGAGGGAGGAGGGGTCATCCAGGTCAGCACGAGCGATCTTCTTCCTTTTATCGCCTTCCTGTAAGGTTAATCTGACGCTAATAGACGACTGCGTCCGAGTCGGCGCTTGTCGGCGCTGTCGCTGCACGATCGCGGTTCATGCGCCGACACCCAAACGTGCCCATGGAAAAACTAGTGCTGTATACGACGACGCAGACACACTCGTTAGGGAAAAAGGCTGGGTTGGTGTTAGGTCTGACGGTGCGTGCGCTCGAGGTTACTGCAATGGACCACTACGCGTTGCGTGGAGAAACTCTAAGACGAGCACTGGATCAAGATATTCAAGCGGGCCTTCACCCATTCATGCTGAGTATGTCCATTTCTAAATGGACCTGACTTGGACGAGGGTTGATTTATAATCATTGGGTCGTTATAGTGGCCACGGTTGGTACCACGTCCTCGGGGGCTATGGATCATATCGGCGAACTGGGCGAAATTGGTAAGTTGTCTCCGTTCGAGTCGAACGAGTTTATGCTAAGACCTCAGGTGGGCTAGTGGCTACAGTTCCTTCTTTGTGGCTCCACGTAGATGCTGCTTGGGCCGGCATATTCATGGTGTGTCCGGAATATAGAGATATCTGTTTCCTGGACGACATCAACAAGTATGCGGACTCGTTCTGCACTAATTTCCACAAGGCGCGTTTGTTTGCCTCTCCTTCCTTCAGAATCCCTTTGACATGATGGTGATGTATTTTAGATGGGCCTCGTCAACCTGGACTGTTCTGCGCTATGGGTACGGGAACGCAAAAATTTGACTGATGCGCTCGATGTAACACCCGAGTTTTTACGTTCGAAACACAGCGATGAAGGCAAGTCTGTACCATCTCTTGACGTGAATCATTCCTTATCGACGGTGTCTCATCCAGGCACTGTGGTTGACTACCGTAACTGGCACTTGGGCCTCACTCGGCGCTTCCGCTCACTCAAGTTGTGGTTCGTTATGAGGACTTATGGCGTGCAAGGATTTCAACAATATATTCGCCAGGCGAGCGTGTATTCCCTCTTCACTGTATGTTGCACGTGTTAATCCTGCTTTGTTCATGCTAGGCGATGCATCATGGTGACATGTTCACCTCGCTCGTCCAGCGATCCACATACTTTAGACTCGTGACGCCATCTAGTCTTTCGCTGAGCGTGTTCAGACTTGAGCCTTGCCTGAGTCCCTCCACGACAGTGGCGAGCGTACCTCCCGACAGTGACGACCTTCAGTACCTTCCCCATGTTGAGGGAGTGGAGGTGGAGAAGACTAGATATACCTCGAGGAAGGGTGGATGGCTCTCCTCTGCGCTGACCCGCGCTACTCGACTACTACAGCACAATCGCCGTCGCAACTCCTGTATCGTAATCCCACGATTGAGCACGACTATCGAACCCAGCTCCCCGGACCTCAAACCCAAGTCCAAGCTTGCGTGCGAGCCCGAAACTCGGCTTGACCTCGGACTTGGGCTCGGACTCGAGGAACTCAATGCGCTCAACCGAGCATACCACGCACGTCTATCTGCAAGGCACGACGTCGTGCTCACGCAGACGGATCTGAACGGGATGATTTGCATACGGTGTGCTATTGGCGGCGAGCGTACGGAAGAGAGGGATATTTTGCAGGCATTTGAGGTGTTGTGTGAGGAAGCAGACAAGACGCTGCAAGCTTGGGATTGGAATGGGTCTAAGGCGAAGGAGGGGTTGCAGTGGGGGAGGCAGAGTGGGGAGAAGGTGGAGAAAATGAGGAATGACTCGGTGAATAGCGAGATACAGAGCTCGTGATTTTACTTTATTACCCCTCTTCTTGATGCGCCAATAGGAGCGAGACATTTCCGGTCCGGCAGCGATGATGTTCGAACAGTACCATGGCGCTCGTTGATCGTGCAAGTTTTACTAGTATCAGTCTTCCCTCTGAGATCAGGGAGGTTGGAGAGGGAAAATATACAATAAACTCGTCGGTATATTAATATAAGTTAGAACCGTGTGCGACGTTGACATCGGAATGTTTACCAATCACACGAGCTGATCTGAGCCTAAAGTTGCCACTGTCCGTATTTCCGTATATTCTGATGGGAAGTCACCCAGGTAATCTAACTATCTATGTAAGGATCCCTGTAGATAAGGGCGCGACACTGTTAACACCTGTACCAATCATTGAGCCACCATCGAGCCCTTGTCGAGGCATGCTTGACCATACTTTTGTAAGTATGGGTCGTTGCTGTGTCTGCAGGATAAGGGCAGCGTCGTTCAAGTTCGTGTGTAGGGCGGCATCTCATTCTCCGGAGAAAGTAGGGAATGTTACCTCTGTTTGACAGCGCTCCCATCATGCCTAGCAATTGATACATGGTGCTCTAATACCGTTGGATGAGATCGTGGCCTGGAGACGGTCTTGCCCCAAAGTTTGTCGTCAGAAAAGGTAGGCCCGATTTGGCTGGCAGGAGCCAGAAGGATGTCCCAATTATGTAAGTAATCTTGGAATTAAAATTTTCCGATCACTACACTTGTGTGAAGTAGGATGCAAGTATGGGAACTTATCAAACTCGCCGATTTATCATCTTACCTCTGTAAGTACTATTGAAGTTCGTTGCTTGAGCTCGTTGTACAGGTTAGGTGGGCCTATATACGCTGGAATTAGTACGATAGGAAATGTGTACGTACGTTGTGGAAAGCGAGCGGGACAAACGGATCAAGGAAGAATGGGATCTGAACGTGCGCACGGAGAAAAGACGATATGGTAAAACGGAGCGTACTGGTATGGCTGGGCAACCGGTACATTGAGAATTCCGGTAGAGATCGTCGCATAGCCACGGTGTGTTCCTCAAATAAGACTACTTGTGGCGACCTCCGAGCAAATAAGGCCAAGAGACAATCGGCTGTCATATAGCACACTCAGCGAGGCATCGACGCTTGGACTGCAATTGGACATCCGCCAGTACATATTTCCCCGGGATGACGTTGAGTGTCTCAGAGGCAAAAGCAGTCTGCAGCCCATTGAACACTCATTTAGCGTTTTAATTTGTAGATAAAGGCTCCACTGCGGCACGGCCCGTGTGTAACGCCCTGAGTACATTTAAAACAGTAAACGAATAGTGCGCAGTATCTGGTACGTAAACAAAACCTACTAAGTTCTTGATGTGGTATTGATTTGACAGCATTCACAGTCTAACGGGGATGCTATCCTTGTCTCTGATGTCACATCCCAATGTCGACCAACTCATGCACCACTGTACCTCGACGATGCGTTTCCGACCACCAGGGACCAACGGATCTTTGCCGGTCTCATAAAATAAGAAGAGGGTCAGACTGTAGAGGATGAAAAGTGGCCCCACTATACCACGATGGCTACGCGTAGTGATTCTAGTTCGGGAAACATCAGCTTCCGTGAAGTTGCGATCAATCCCGCCAACTTGAAATGCTCATCTCTCCCCCTATTCTCTCTCCGGAGCCAATATTCAATCAACTTCCATCTGTTTGTCTTATCTTCCCTCCGTTCTACCGTCACCATATTTAACATTGCAGCACAGCGCTTGGTTAGGTTACTTCGTAGCGTTGTAAGTTAGTGTGTCTGATCACGGCGTGTATGCAAGACTAGGTACCCGAATACAGTCTGTCGTGGTTTGCATTCGCACCCCTCATTCCCGAGGCCATCAAGGAAGATCTCAAGCTGACTTCCACACAAGTTGGTAAGTGGCGGTCGACGATGGCCACTAGGTGTTGATCATTCTGCAGGAAACTCGAATGTGGTATCAGTGTGTGCCACACTGCTTGTTAAGGTTGTTGCAGGTCCTCTCGTCGACCGTTCGTATCAGTCATAATCTTTACTTCCCTTTCTCATGCACATTTCAGGTTATGGCCCGCGAAAGGTAATGGCTGGGTTGCTCGTCCTTGGGGCAATCCCTTCCGGATTGGCCGGAACCGCACACACTGCTATTGGATTGTATTTTATACGTTTTTTCATTGGCATTTTGGGTGGAATATTCGTGCCCTGCCAAGCTTGGACCACCGCATTCTTCGACAAGAATGTAGTTGGGACGGGTTAGTAATTAGTCTTCAAAATATATGGATCCGGCCGCTAACATTGGCGTTGACAGCGAACGCTCTCGCAGCAGGGTTTGGAAACGCAGGCGGAGGGGTCACATTCGTCATCATGATTGCTTTATACAACGGCTTGCTTTCATCAGGACTCCCATCAAAAATTGCATGGCGTGTATCCTTTGTCATCGTTCCTGTCCCACTGCTTCTCCTCATGGCCTCACTCGTCTTGGTATTTGGCACGGACCACCCTGCTGGCAAATGGAGCGAAAGGCACAAAGCGATCGCACACAGACAGGACGCTCCTGTACTGGAGCAGGGATCCCCCGAAGAGGAGAAGACATACATACATCATGACGAAAAGGAGGAGGATCCTGAGGAAAAAGGAGGTTTGGGGGGACTTAAATTTACCATTGAACCAATCAAGGAACCAAGTGCGTCATCTTCCCCTTCATGTCGAGCAGTTCTTCCATTCTCCACTCCTTCATAGATGTAGTTTCCGCATTAGATTATGCAGTGAACGAACCACTCACGCTGAAACTTGCGTTGAGGATCATTTCCAGACCTCTCACATGGCTACCTGCTCTAGCATATTTCACTACACTTGGATACGAAGTCGCTATGGATGCTAACCTGGCCAATATTCTTCTTTCACTCTTCCAGTCAGATTCATTCGGACAAACCAAGGCTGGATACGTTAGTGTACTATCACAGCCTCCATCCCAACCTCCTAACTACCTTTGGCATAGATCGCATCCATCTTTGGCCTCGTCAATGTCTTCTCCCGCCCGCTAGGCGAGTTTCCCCTGAACTATTTTTACCCCAAATGTTGACTTTGAGGGCAGGAGGATTCCTCGGCGACTTGGCGTACCGAAGATGGGGAATTCCTGGAAAGAAATATCTCCTGATATCCCTTGGCGTTACTCAGGGTTTATTGTCCCTCGGTCTTGGCATGTATATCGACAGCCACCACCACCCATCCTGTAAGCAATATCTCTCGGTTACGCCGCGTGATACTGACTTTGAACACAGTGGCCGTAATTATTGGGATGATCACCATTCTTGCCATGTCGACAGAGGCGTCAAATGGTGCCAATTTCTCCCTTGTACCACACTGCAGTCCCAGTGAGTCTAACCCCCTCTCCGCCAAATTTCGACTGACGACCCGTGAGGTTCTAATGGCGTCATGGTGAGTCGGATCTATGCTGAACTACTGGTGATTAAAATTAAAATTCGGAGCACAGAGCGGCATCGTAGGAGGCATGGGCAATTTCGGTGGCGTTGTATATGCGCTTGTGTTTCGATTACAGCCGGTCCCCATTGGCAAGGGGTTCTGGATTGCCGGGACTATCGCCATCGTGCGTTCCACATGATACCTTTGCCACAGCTAAGTGTTCACTCAAGCTTGCATCATCAGGTCATCAATGCACTTATTTCTGTCATCCGCGTGTCACGAGTTTGAATCGCTTAGTATACTGATCAGATGTTCATTATTACAAGCCGATATGTTGATTGATGTATACGCGTCCCTAATGTTCTGTCTCGAATATGTACATACAGTGTTGTATTATACAAACTTAGCTACAGACTGTGTCTGGGCTTCGCGGACATCTTTGAATGAATTATTACTCTCTTCTCAGTTCGTAGGACCTGCACCTTATAATTTGGGCCTCCATACTAATGTAATGACTGGACCGCCGCACTCAGCCACTAAGCCAAAAGGCAGAGATACTGAATCAGTATCATTCAGTATCACAGGTGGTATACATATGTAGTAGATACTGGGATATGCGTAAGCCGGAGTGCTTACAACTAAGTAGCTAAGAAGTGTCTTGGGAAAATTGCCAGTTCGAGTTGTTATTATCTCAATTACGAGTACTGTAGAACGAGAGAATGAAAACTGCTTTGAAGAGGAGTCATCGGCCAAATACTTAATACCAACCCTCACTCTCTGCTTAACGTCAAACCTGACGGGCATACCCCGCCCACCCTCCGAGTCGGGTTCCTATCTGTTCCGAAGCATCTATGCTCTCTCCCGTCCCTGTCTCAGGCTAATCTTGTCCACAGCTTAGGTCTGATTCCGCAAATGCAATTGCGGAAACAGCTCCGTATTGACTTGCGATTTGCTGCGACAACACACCAAAACCGGTATCGATCTCGGTGTTACGGTCGAACAGCTCTCGCACACCAATGATGAACCGAGGCATCATGACGTAATTGGCTATAACGCCAAGCGTGTCCAGAAAGAGCATTGAGGCTTCGTTGATCGTGTCGCTGTTTTGTACCATGCCGATGACAACCAGGAACACATTCCTATAATTTTAAAATGCAAGTTTGCAAAAAGGGTGGGTCACCATGAAAAATATCAAAGCGAGAGGACAGAGGGGGACATATGGAAGGAAGTAAACAAGTCCATCCCTTAGGAACAGCTGCAGGTACCTATTAGGCTGCCACCGTTTCGTTGCGTCGTACATCTCAAACGACTGTTTCAATGTTTGCGCCACAACGAGACTCAAAAGTATAGAACCAAGAGTCAGTCGCGGTAGTTCAAAGTACAATCCAAGCGCCGATGGGGTATTGCGGAATGAAGAGCGACAGTTATGAACATTGATGAGTCGAATATCTGTGACTAAAAAAAAGTAGTATGGTGTGATAAGCTGCAGTGATGTGCCGATCAAGGTTGAAATGCACCTGAGAAGTGGGTATCGGGGTCGTAATAGATCCCTGCAAAGACCACCGAAAGAATGATTTGCGTCACATAGATAAACAAGAGGGGATAGAGAATCGATTTGGATTGTCTCCAGATCGCGTACACCCGCAGGATCATTACGACTATAGATAATGTCAGTAACACTTGAAGAGGAAATAAGGCGGTGCGACGACACACGATCTGCAGCTCCAAGAAATACTATGATATGCTTACAACTATGAAACCATAATTAGTATCACCTACAATCCAAATCTGAACACACAAACATCTATCACAATATATGTATCAGTGATAAATACCTGGAACGGAGGGCAAGAACCAGAACTGACTGTCTGTGTTTCTAGCAGGAGTGAACTATCAACTGCAACAGTGTGTTCCATAAGCAGGATTTATCATCGACTCCAGTACTTGGTTCACGAACATACCGATCGCAAGGCCGTTCACACTAGAATCCGAATATACTATTAGCTTTTGTGTGCATCACGGTGATCATATACTTGCATAGCCAAAAGCAGACCAACATAGCGTACCTACAAATTGTTATTTCTTAACATTGGTGCGTGCACAATGACCACAAGCTGATACACACTATAACAAAAACCGTGGATACCCAGGTCCATTTTCTATGCTGTGATTCAGTGAGGAACCCACTGCACAGCTGACTCTGATATTTGTTTCTCACCCAGATATAGTCTACCTTTGATACGATCAGCGCACAAGCAAGATGTGAGGAATTATAATACCTCTCTCGTAAAGGTTAGTACTAGAAGGGCAAGGTCAACGTAGGTGGAATATGCATGAGATATCTCGCAATAATCATATACGACGGCAGTGATAATAGCAACTACACTGGTCTGTGAGTTAGAGGATCGGTTTGAAGCATGGTGAACCTACGGCACATGTAGGTACTTGTCACAGCGAGCTCCAAGGTAGGCAGCATGCCTGAGGACATGGTAAGTGCGGACTTTTAGTATAAAGGATCAGGGATCGAGGGGAAGGAAGGCGTGGTGCAGATTGCAAAGATTTGTTGTTATATCGATTTTCTAGATGCAGTGCTCAACTACGGGCGTAAGAGAAGCACGTGTGGAGAATCGACGACAGCGGCGTTGACAAGTACCCGTTTTGCGTTGAAGGTAGAGCGCTAATCTTAGACGTGAGCTAAGTTTATCGCCAGTGCAGTGTCGCTACTTTATGAACGGTTGCCAGTTGAACAGCTTTACTCGGGGTAATCCATTACTTACTTAATTGGTGATAAGAACTTGTTGGTGTGGACCTCGAGGCCAGTACATAGTACATAGTCTCTTACTAAGGTCCTAGACGGCAGCCACACCCGGTCGAAAAAACCCGGGTCTGGACTCGGTGGCACCTAGCCATGGAGTGCAAATAATCGAGCGGAGATAACATGTTGCTTACGGCTATTCTCGCTAGTGAGTCGTTATCTTCCGGGTATACAGCTATTGATGTCTCCTCCAACATCGCAGGTCGATTCTGGCTTCCAAGATGATGATGATGATGAAGAAGATTTTACTAACAGCATCCTACAGTGCCTTTTTCTCCAGAATCAACAAATCACCAACATAATGATGAAGATCATACATATGATTGGTGAGGCGATCACAACCACGGCCGAAAAAACACAACCTATCCTGTATCATACCTCCATCCTCACTGGTGAAATGTGGATGCTAGAGTTACTCAATGGCCACCCGAATCATATCCGAAGTGAGCTAGGTGTTCAAAAGCATATCTTCCGCCACCTTGTTGCCGAACTTTCAGCCCATGGATACAAGCATTCTGATATGGAACGCAGGACGTGGAGTCTGAGGCGCTTGGCGATAAGATGATCGACATAGCCTAGGCGGGGACTTCGACGGATGAAGCCTGCGAGAATGTTGGCTCTGGCGCAGGTCCCAAAGTTGTAGATCAGGTAACGGTGGTTGAGGCAATGCCTCAGTAGGACTCTCTCGATGAATGAAGAACCTTCTTCACTCAAAGGTACAGCCGACTCCACGTTGGATTGCGTAGAATCTAACTAGCGAAACTCTAAGTTACATGGGCGCTATTTATACGTAAAGGGGAATAAGATGGGAACTTATTCCCCGCGGGGGTTTCGGAATATTGCCTACCATAAGAGAGGCAGGGAATGGAAGAGCGTCCGTGAATGGAGATAGGGGAAGGAGAAATGAATACCGTAATTGACGGCATGCACTGCCTATAGATAAAAGGGAAGGGCAGTGCATGGGAACTCTCTCACAAGGGTGAGAGAATGCCTAAAGGATCGGAAAAGGATATATGAGATCTATCGGGTAAAGGAAAGGTAATACCTAAACCGGCGGATGCTGTGTGGAGTGGGAAGGGTGGTTAGGTAACTGACAGTAACTGTGGAATAGATCGAATATATCCAAAGAAGATCAGCGAAAATAAATAAAAGAAATGAACCTATTCCAAATTAAAGGGGAATAAGTTCTCACGCCTTCTTACGTACTCGTACAACTCCTGGGCGTCCCAGGTGAACCACTCCTCGTCCCCGGATGGGACGTTCTCTTGGTTGTCTGGCAGCGGGGGTGAAGCTGACCAGACCTCTAGCGACTCTCCCCAAGCTAGGGAGCTAGCGAAGTTGTCCTGCAAGTCCGCGAAATGTCCTGAGGAAGAAGAAAAAGACGGCGCGTCAAGTGCGTCCGGGTACGGAGTAGGAGCCCGTCTCCATCGTTCCGTAACATTACCTTCCCCGTCCGGGTAGACCGGATGATTCCACTCATCAATAATCATACCCATCTCCCCCAGTAGATGGTGCAAGGGGGCAGTCGGCATAGGCATGATTAGCCCCGGTGAGGTGACAGTTGGGGCAGGTATAGAGGGGGCACCTCCAGTAGAGGAGGTGGGTCCCTCCGCACTCGGGGCATGATTCGGAGACCGGAGTGGAGAGAGTGGGGCAGCGGTAGGGGGGGTGGCCGGGGGCGTGTCTGGAACAAATGGTACATAGGGTATGGGGGCAGTCCCACAAGGATGCGTGTCCGTAGTTACAGCGTACGCAGTGGAACGCTGTGCTGATGTCGGTATCCTCAGGGATATTTCGGGAAAGTGGCGGGAGGCCACGTCGGAGAGCAGGTGGAGAGGAGATTCTTCGAAGAAGGTCGGTTCGAGGTGGAGTAGCCGGGGAGGGGATCGGGACCGGGGGATCGGAGTCGTGAAAGAGGGGGATGGGGGAGTGGCTCCCC
>JBBPJU010001479.1:0-11672 GCA_038088875.1 Austroboletus festivus | reverse complement strand
TGCTACACGTGGATGATCCGATTACCCTTTCTGGGCACGGTCCGAACTACAAGGAGGATTGCGTACAATCTCCGCGCGTTGCATCTCAGATCCACGATCTGGACTCTCAAATGCAAATCGGTCGTTGGAACGAGGCGATCGTACCTTTCTTTCACTTTCACTTAGTCGTATTCCTTTTTCCCTTTCCTCACCCGCGCTCTCACGTTTCTTTCCCGTTTCCATCGTTCAAGTTAGGACATCATCATCTTCCTTGCGTATGCGCATCCTATCATCCCCCGCGCGATCGTCCCTATATCTTTGAGCACAATTCATGATGCCTACTCCATCATCGCCTTGACCATGCCCTCCTCATCCCCTCCTTCACTGGACGCTCCTCCAAAGTCCCCCTTCTTCATCGGCGAACAGGGTCACGCCGGTGACCCGTTCGAATCGCGCCCTTCCACCGCTGGGACGAATCCATTTTCGTCCCCAGCCAGCGGGAATACCGACCTCGTCAGCCGTGGGCCCAGCCCTCTCGCACAAGCATCTCAGGGCGACTTAGAGCCCGAGACGCCTCCACGCCAAGGGGTCTCGATTGCCCCACGCGCGGACGTCCCCCGTACGACCTCTTACTATGGTGGTCGTCTGTCTGCCCTTCCTAGTCGCACCTCGTCTGGTGTTCGCATTCGCGAGGGCCTTGCTGCCCCCCCATCCCGGCCTCTCACTGCGTACTCTACGATACCCTCGATTTCCCAGAGAAAGACGACGCGGATGCGATCCACGCTCCTCGATGATCCCAACACGATCGATAAACCTTGGGTCAAGAAGAAGGACCCGTACGCGCGCATATCCTATTTCCTCACCTACGGCGTCGCGTTGCTTGGTATCGCGGCCTCTGCCATCCGGTGCTACTTTGGATACAAGAGCGTAGGTATGATCAAGGGAAACTTGTGCATGGTTCTTGATGAAGAATTTAATACGGACACGGATACCATCTTTGGCTCTGGCGGAAAGTGGTTTCGCGAGGTCGAGCTGGGAGGCTTTGGGTATGTAAATCGGTGGTTGCCATTCGACACCTTTGGTTTACGTACACATCCAGTAACGGCGAATTTGAGATGACGACGTCGTCATCCAACAACTCGTATATTCAGAATGGCTATCTCTACATCACGCCTACCTTGACATCCGACGTCATCGGGTCGAGCAGCGTGTTCAACGGATACACGTACAATCTCACCGATTGCACGTACAACACCACGAATCCGGAATCTCTGCCTGGAGGTAGCAATAGCTCCACGTTCGATTCAACGGCTTACTACCAAGCTTGCGGTGCCGTAAGTAACAGGACCGCTGGCACCGTCATCAATCCAGTGCAGAGTGCGCGCATCAGCACCAGAAACAGTGCCAGCATCCGCTACGGTCGGGTCGAAGTCAGAGCGAAACTTCCGAGAGGGTAAGCATTCGTACTCTAGGCTTACTGTGGCGGCATGACGCTCACCAATCCTACCTGGCTTCCGTAGTGACTGGGTAAGAATCGACTTTGAATGATAGTCTTGCGTTCCCGTGCTCATCATCTTACGCAGCTTTGGCCCGCCATTTGGATGCTTCCAGTGAACAATACGTACGGGCCCTGGCCACAGAGTGGCGAAATCGACATCATGGAATCTCGCGGCAACGGCCGTTCGTACTCCAATCAGTGAGATCCAGTCATCCCTTCTTTGCCTATCTCAGTATCATTAATGCTCATATAGAGGAATCGACTACGTCCGCGGTACGCTCAATTGGGGACCACTCCCGTTCCTGAATGCCTTTTACAAAACGTTTGGTTGGTGGACGCAACGCCGAACTGACTATGGAGAAGGATTCCACACTTACGTACTCGAATGGACCTCGAGTTTCCTGTGCGTCTTCCTTTCCTCCTGTCTCGTGGCGAACACTCATATCGGATCGGTTTGTCTTTGTCTTCCATTTCGTTTAAAGGCGCATTTACGTCGATTCGAGGCTTCATTTTATGCTCCAGCTCAACTTCAACAAGCCCTTTTTCTCTCGTGGGGACTTTCCATCCGTCGTCGAAAATGGGTCGACACCGATCGTACTCGAGGATCCTTGGGCGAACGGGACTAATGCGACGCCGTTTGACCAGCGTACGTCTCTCTCTACTTTTCTCCGGTTCCGTATCGCTATAGCATTGGCGATGACTGATGTGGAACCTTCTTCCTTTCCTTTTTTGTGTGATATAGCCTTTTACCTGATCCTGGACCTCGCTGTCGGTGGCACGAATGGGTGGTTCCCCGACAACGTCGGTGATAAGCCCTGGTTGGATGGATCCAACACTGCGATGCTCGATTTTGCGAATGCCCAGGATCAGTGGTATCCTACTTGGGGATCCAATGGGGAGAGTTCGTCGTTTATTATGTACGTGTTCCTTTCTCCGTGTTTCTCGAGCGATGATCCGCTGATGACGTTGGTGCCGACGTTGTCGTTTTAGTGACTATGTGAAGATGTGGCAGTTGTGCTGAGCTCTTTTTCCATACACAGAGCCTTCCTTTCTCTCTCTACTGATTCTTGTTCAAAAAGGACACACGTACTTTCTGGGCTACAGACATGTCATTTTAGTACATACAATGGCGTCGTAATATATACAGTCGTTCACCGGCACTTTAAACAGCACCGGCACTTTAAACAAACCTGTATACAACACGAAAACAAACTCTAACCTCCACAAAAAAAATACTGATGTGAGGGCCTTATTCACTATGACAATGTGTACTACTTTAAATGTTCATATTCATCCTGTAAAAAATACCAAAATTCGTTTACTACCCAAAACTGGTCTAAAGGAGACTTTGTGGCTTGTGAATGCACTTGAAAGGCTAATTCTACTTGAGAACAGATAGAATGAACTCTTAAAAATGTGGTACAACCATGTGATCTGTTGATCTGAAGCTGCTGGAAATGCCAGAGCAATGCCGGTCAGCCATGTTCATGTGGCCATTTATCTGTGTCGGTTGTGAGGTGATATACCATAAATGGAAGGCACGCAACTCAATGTGTCACACCTGAGGCACGACCAAAAAAGTTCACACAACATATCAGGTAGTTTTGTGTCATCATATTGTCCCTGAGTTTATCAGTATTTACAAGCAACAGATTGATTGACAAATTCTATATAAATTGGCAAATATTTTTACTAGCTTTATTCATTTGCAGAGAATAAATATTTATGACTGAGATAGGTAATCCTTGTTGCTCAAACAAGGATTGATTGACATAATCACACACTTGTGGAAAATAAGTATTAAATAAGAGCAGCATACATTTTAGATGCCAGATCCAGAATATAATGGTTGTACATATTTGGAAACATATTTTACATTTGTCAGGCAGGTGGAAGCTGGTTCTGGTGACAGACAGGGACTTAGAAATTAACTACCAAAATGTTCACTGTTCAAATTTATTTACCAATTTTACAGCAGATTGCGAAACTAATGGCAAAACATGTTTTTTTTTTGTGTGCAACCAAAAAAGGAAATGCTCATGATGGCACATCTCGCGGCTTGTGTATCACCTGCCAGCATGTAGCAATCAATTACATCAGTCCTCTATCACCTACAATGGCCAAGGACCAGCAGCCAATTGAGGATGAAAATGCAGATAGTGTGCCCTATGTCCCTCTCAAAATCAGAATCCCTGCTGCTTCCACTCTTAAAGTGAATGATAGCCTGTATGCATCTGTTGAATGGCGCTGAGCAATCATGTGGTGCCCAACCATCTCCAGGCCTGTCAGCCATCTCTGGAAATAACTGATGGGCATGATAAGAAGGTGAGAACACATTTAGCGCATATACATACCATTCTGACCTATTCAAGCATGAATTTTCACTATCAGGAGACTCAGCAATGAAAGAATGGGACTCCATATCTGAGTCAGATGTCGAAATCATTGATGGGGGTTATGAGGCTCATGACATTGACAGTAAGATCAACTGTGTATTCATCTGGTTATTTTGTACTTAGGATTTCAGAAACCCCAGGCCTGAAGTTTGTCCATTTGACTATGGCATCATTCAAGGACCATGCTAATGGCAAACAAAAGAAAGACGTGAAAGATAGCAACAATGTTTATTTGGCCGAGTCCAAGCTAAAGAAAATCAAGACCAACTGAGGCACAGCTTTCCAGTCGAAGGAACTGGCAAACAATATTAGTGAGCATGTGTTCACTATCTATCTGCAGGTGTGGTCTACAATTATCACAACAACTGACCCTCTGCAGGTGAAGAAGAATGTGAAGTCCACCACCACCACCACATCTGTGACAAAGGGTCTGTTCAAGTTCAACATATCTTGTTCTTTCTCTGAGTTTCACTTAAAAATTGCTGACACCCTTCCTTGTTGTAAGGCACTTCTATCAGTGTCAAAATTCAAATTCAAATTTGAAAAGGAGGCTCAGAGTGCTCCATGAAAGAAGATAGCTGATGATGCAGGATTCGAGGCACTCATTGACACAATCATGAAGACAAAAGTAATGGATAATGTTGTTGTATGGCTGCACTTACCTAAGCCTGCAAAAAATGAAGAAGTGCATTATTGAGAGTTGTATCTCATTGCTAATATTTATCTTGTAGAATTGGGACACCAAATGTTCTAATTATGTTGATCATTCATTTGACTTTGATGAAGAAGTCAAGCAAATGCCAAAGCAACTCATTGTAAGTGCTAATACATTATAGTAGCATGCCGTATTTCAGCCAGATCGACCTTAGGCCAGCATGGTGGAAAAATGAAGTACTGCAATAGTTGCATTAGAGGACCACTATCCTGTTGGGAATATCCCAGAATTCCCAGACAAACAAATCTGGAAGAATGAAACTACAGAAAGCCTTTTTGAGCTCACACAGGCAAAAATGAAGTTATGGGTGAATGCGATTGTAAGTTATTATGATTTTTATTGAATTCAAGCCCTACTTAATGTTTGAAGGCTGGTGGAAAGGCAGACATCTCAGCACCTCCAATGTGTCTCCAATTTGCTGAGGATAAGTGAATGAAAGTCAACAGCATTCCTGGGCCAGCTTCACGAAATGGTAACACAATGGTTCCACCAACTGCTGATGCCTGTTACGATTTCTTTCTTCTTTACGTATGACCATTGTACCGACTCTAGCCTTTCGTTTCCTCTTGGATAATCCCACTTGGGATAAGTCCAATTCATCTTCAGGCTGAGTCATATCGTCTTATTCATGCTTATTCATTCATGTCTAGTAATTGGCCCGATTACTCAGTCATTTGTCAACATCATGAGTTATTCTCTTGTCTTCTGACTCATCAATTATTCTTTGATGTTCTAGCACATTCTATGTGACTCATTCATGGACAGCCTCGTTTCCATTCAAGGCAGTATTCCCACACTGCCTCTCATTCCTCTACACTATATAAGACTGTCCATATGCTGCCATGTACTCTAGTCTAGTTCTCCCTTACAATCACATCTCTTGTGCTTGTTTCCCCTGTCAGACTCCTGAGTGTTCTCTTCCACTCAGTCTTCCTGACCCGAGTCTTCGTCCTACTCCAAAGTGGATGCTTCTTCTCTGAACTCTTTGAGTATTCACTAGATGATACTCTACACCGAACCCTTGACCCTAAGGGCTACACTTGGACCTACCCGGTTCAAGCATAACAAAAGAACTAGACTCTCAAATTGCGACTAGTTTTACTCTAAGTCGCCCACCATTTCACTTCCCAGTCATCCCAGCTGGGGTCTTTGCCAAGATCCAGAAGAACCTGAACCAGAAACCTCTGAACCGTCTGAGACTTCAGAGGAAGAACCCTCTGACCCCGACGTCCCTATTCACGATGAACCAGCAGATCTCCCTGATATTACTGGACAACTATCATCGACACTCTACATCCCAAGAGTATCTACCCCTCCGAGTCCAACCCCCCAACCTCAGACAGGTCGAGTCTTCTTTCCACCACTTGTATGCCCTATCCCTCCAACACCACGAGTGATGTCTTCTCAGAAACCCATGGAGTTGCGTCTCGGTACTCTGGAAGACTTCGACGGTACCCCAATGAAAGCTTTACCATGGCTAAGAATGGTACAACTCTACCTTGCTGTCAACGTCGACCTCTATAATACAGACACCAAGAAAATCACCTATGCACTGTCCTATATGAAGAAAGGAACAGCTCTTACTTGGGCTGCTACGTTCAGAGAGACCAAGCTAACTGGAGGGAACTTTACTCTAGGAACTTGGACAGACTTCGAAACATCCTTCAAAGACACCTTCAACAACAAGGACGCAAAAGGAGAAGCATTGGCCTGGCTGGCCAAAACCCGAATTTACAAAAATCGTTCTGGAGGATATAATCCAACCCTTCAGAACTACATTGCCAACTTCAGAAATAGGGTCGCCATTGCTGGAGTAAGTAATGACGACGTCTTAATTAACTATTTCACATCAGGAATCCCCATCTCCCTGATGAGGCGAATTCATACTATGGAAACTGTACCAACAACCATCAACAGTTGGTACACCAAAGCGGCTCACTTCGCTGTCGTCGAAGAAAGAGCTCTCGAAATTGCCTCTAGGCACAAGAAAGGTAACACTACCTTTACCCCAACCTTCACTCCTCAGGCAACTAAAGACCCCAATGCAATGGATGTTGATGTCATCGCCCTGCCGAAGAAGCTGACTGATGAAGAACGAGAAGGTGTAGGAAGGAAGGGTGGTGCTTCAAATGTCGACAAAAAGGACATATGACAAAGGACTGTAGGGTTAAGTTCGAAAGGAAACCACCTGCAGTACCACCCAAAGATATTAAAGTCGTCGAATCTGGAGTAGAGGAGATAGAAGAACAAGTCGTAGGAAAGGTGGCGATGGATTTTTAGAAAGGAGGACAAAAGCCACGCACGTACCTCCTTCTCGACCATGTACTAGTATTAAAGCTATGCGAATCCCCATTCAACTCCTCTTCACATCAGACATAGTCAAAGTCGTCGCCACCTCTGCCTTAGTCGACTCCGGAGCACAAATTTCCTGCATAGACTGGAACTTTGTTAGAAAATATCATCTCCCTCGCCACCGACTTTCTTTTCCCATCACTGTACGAAATGCTGATGCCTCCCTCAACAAAGGAGGATCAATTAAATTTACCACGACCCTTTTTGTCAACGTCAATGGACTCCTTCGACAAACTACGTTCCATATTATGAATTGCGGAAAAGAGAACGTCATACTGGGACTTCCATGGCTGGTGGAAACCAATCCCATAATCAACTGGAAAGAAAGGACCCTCCAGATAGCTCAGGAAACTGACCAATCAGCCGAATTCATGGCCCTTCACAAACAAACTAAGCAAGCAAAAGAAGAGCTCTATACCAAACAGAAATACCAAGAACCTCCTCCAAAACATGTTTTTGTAGATGCTCTCGCCGATGAACATCTCTTTGCTTATCTGGACCGGACCGAGGATGATGTTCTCTGCGCGCAGATAGCTCTAGGGAGAGACATGTTTCATTTCAAACCTCTTCGATCACTATCTAGGACAATCCTAGCTAATCGACGGTTCATCCCTAATCCCTCTCTAACTTGTGCTGCTCTGACTACCTCAACCCAACTGGCTATTGATAAGAAAAAGGAGGAAGTGACCTTACCTGAAGCATACTTGGCCTATAAAGATATCTTCGCTGATGAAGATACTCCTCTTCCTCCCAGTAGAGACTGTGACCACGAAATCAATCTTACTGAAAGTTTTGTTTCTAAGATCGGAAAGCTCTACCCTCTTACTGCTGAAGAACAAAAAGCCCAAGAAGAGTTCTTGGATGAAAACCTGAAAGCGGGAAAAATCCGCCCCTCTTCCTCTCCACAAGCAGCACCGTTTTTCTTTGTCAAGAAAAAGGATGGGAAATTACGACCCGTCCAAGACTATAGATATCTCAACGACCACACCATTCAAGATGCATATCCCCTACCTCTAATTTCGGATTTGTTAGATAGACTCAAAGATGCCAAAATCTTCACCAAATTCAATGTCAGATGGGGCTACAATAACATTCGAATAAAGAAAGGGCATCAATGGAAAGCCGCGTTCATTACCCACCGAGGACTTTTCGAGCCAGTAGTTATGCCCTTCGGCCCAAAAAACGCTCCTGCGACCTTTCAACGGTTCATGAATAAAAAATTCCGAGACCTGATAGCTGCCGGAAAGATCGTCATATATATGGATGACATCCTCATCTTCTCTCGCAATCAACAAGATCATGACGAGACAATGCGACAAGTTCTTCAATGAATGCGGGAACTCAATCTTCGCTTACGGTTGCAGAAATGTCTTTTTAACGTCTCGGAAGTTGACTATCTAGGAATGATCGTCAAACCCAGATCTTTGGCCATGGATCCTGTTAAACTTGATGGGATCACCTCCTGGCCAACACCCAACAAAGTCAAAGATATTCGCTCTTTCTTGGGATTTGCAAACTTCTACAGGCGATTTATCCCTCATTACTCTGATGTAGCCCACCCTCTTCTTGACCTTACAAAAAAGGATCAACGTTGGGAGTGGTCTCCCGCATGCAACAAAGCATTCACAAGTCTTAAAGAACTCTTTCTATCATGCCCTGTTCTCCAATTCCCAGACTCCTCCACCCCTTTCACCATAGCCACAGATGCCTCCAAGTATGCCACTGGAGGTATTCTTCTCCAAACGGATTCCAATGGCGATTGGCATCCTTGCTCATATCTCTCTCAAACATTTTCCCCTACAGAACGAAATTATGATATTTATGACTGCGAACTTCTTGCAGTAATCCGGGTGCTCAAAGCATGGCATCATTATTTGCTTGGATCTTCCTTCCCCGTCCAGGTTTTCACTGATCATAAAAACCTTTTATATTTTAAACAACCACAAAATCTTAATCGTTGGCAAGCCCGTTGGCTTCTCGACCTCGCTAACTATGACCTTAAGATGATTCATGTCCCTGGCTCTCTTCTCTCCAGTCCGGATGCACTCTCACGACGTCCTGACCATTGTCCCGATGATTCTTCTGACAATTCTTCTGTCACTCTCCTTCCCCCTTCTCTTTTTATCAACCTTATCGATACTGCGTTACGATCCAGCGTTACGTCCCTATCTTCCTCTGATCCCCTAGTTCAACGCACCATCTCCAACCTCTCTGACTCCCCTCCTGCCCTCCGAACCCGCCTGTCCAAGTGGAAGTATGAGGACAACATTCTTACTTATCGCAACCGTATCTACATACCCCCAGCACTTCGACGTGACATTGTTGAACGCTGTCATGACCATCCCTCCTCTGGCCATCCTGGCTTTCTCAAAACCCGACAACTAGTCTCTGCCGACTTCTGGTGGCCGGGCCTAGCCTCTTTCGTCCGTCAATATGTTACTGGCTGTGCTACTTGTCAAGCCAATAAATCCAATACCCATCCTACCAGTCCGCCGCTCCTCCCCATTAAATCCTCCTGCACCCGCCCTTTCCAGCAGATCTCTTGCGACCTCATCACCAATCTTCCCCCTTCTGCGGGCTTTGATTCTCTCTTGGTCATGGTCGACCACGGGCTTACAAAGGGGGTAATCCTCTGCCCAACAAAGAAAACCGTTACAGCGGAAGGGATAGCCAATCTTTTCTTCCATAAAGTTTATAAAAGGTTTGGATTGTACGACAAAATCATTTCTGATAGAGGACCACAGTTTGCATCTTCCTTTGCTAAAGAACTAGGAAAATTACTGAAGTATGACCTCGCCCTATCCACAGCTTATCATCCACAGACAGATGGTGAAACAGAAAGGGTTAATCAAGAAATAGAAACCTATCTCCGTATTATTTGTGGTAACCATCCCTCAGACTGGACGGAACATATTTCTACCGCCGAATTTACTCACAATCGTCATCCCCACTCTGTCACAGGCAAATCCCCGTTCTATCTAATAATGGGCTATAAACCCTTAGCCCTTCCATCTGTTGTGCCCAACAGCAAAATCCCCGCTGTAGAAGAAAGAATCAAGAAGCTCCTTATAGCCCGAGACGAAGCCATCGCAGCCCACGAACTAGCTAGACAGACCATGGCTGCACGCTCGAAGAAGTCTTTTATGCCATTCGCTAGAGGAGATAAGGTTTGGTTAGAAGCTCGGAATCTAAAAAGGAATATAGATAATCCAAAATTTGCGCCTAAAAGAGAAGGACCTTTTACCGTTATCCAGGTACTATCTCCTGTCTCCTATCGCCTCCGTCTTCCCAGTACCTGGAAGATCCACCCCGTTTTCCACACCTCTCTTCTCACCCCATATCATGAGAATGCCACCTACGGAAAGAACTTCCCTAGACCACCCCCGGAGTTAATAGAAGGAGAAGAGGAATATGAAATAGAAAAGATAATACATCATCGCGGAACTCCGTCTAATCGTTCCTATCTAATCCATTGGAAAGGATATTCCGCCGAAGAAGATTCATGGGTTCCTAAGCGGGATATGAAAAATGCAAAGTCCGCTCTAAAAGAATATAAAAACCGTCATCCTCTCTCTTCATCTCTTTAGCTTCTACTCCCATTGACGCTACCACCCTTCAGAAACTTCACTTTCGAAATGTCTTCTATCTCTTCCGTTTCCTCCTTCATTGACACTCCCACCTTGACTCCTACCCGTCTGGTTACCCCTCTCGTCACCCTTGAAGCTATCACTGCCGTCGCAGACACCTTAACCAGTAGTATGCTCCCTCCCGGCATACCATATCCTCCTATGCACGCTGAACCAATGACTGAATCCCTCCTTGACAATGTTCGCCGAGAACAAGTCTATACAGAGATCCTTCGTCACCCTGGACACGCCCTAGCCATTAACGATGTCCTTCACCCCCACTCAGCACTTCACAACCTCTTCCTAGCCCACTTGGGATGCGGAACCTTAGAAACGATGAGTCGTGTTATGACCTCTAATGCTCATCTCGCTCTATATTCATCCAAGCTACGATGAGTTAGCAAGGATATTCAGACCCTTGTTGAAGATGCCATGCACCAGTTGGACATGACCCATCTATTAGAACGAGTCTAAGAAGTCGCTAAGGAAAAAGGAGAACGTTCTGCCGCTTATTGGGAAGCTACCACTCCGTCCGCTTCCTCCTCTCCCCTAGACCCTCAGGAACAAGCCCTCTTAGAGCGTGTAGAAGCATGGTGGTCCGGAGGAGATAATACCCTCCCTTTATCCCCACGACACCCTCACTATCACGAGGCTTGTTTCTCTTGTCACCGACTTGGACATATTCGCATCGAATGTCCATTCTACCAGTGTTCCCACTGTCTTAAGTGGCGACCCGATCACACCATGCACCAGTGCCCTCTTCATCGCCGAACCCCTTCTCAATCGTCGTCGTCATCTGCCTCGTCCGTGTCTCATAGAGCCACCACTCGTTTCGTCCTCCCCATTCCGCCCCCTCCGGGCATTCCTTTCCCTCACCGAAGCATGGGAAGAGGTCGCCCTCGAAGATCTCCCCCTCGTCCTCGCTCTCCAAGTCCTCAGTCAGAAGGTTCCCTCATTGATATGTATGATCCCGTCGCAGAGTCTAACATGACGGGAGATGTCTGTGACATCTAGGATGAGACTAAACCAGCTGCTGAGCGCTGGCTCATCTGATTGCCTCTCGCAGTAGCTTCGAGTGTACAAAGGGGGTAATGTTACGATTTCTT
>JBBPJU010001478.1:0-11674 GCA_038088875.1 Austroboletus festivus | reverse complement strand
CCACATCACCCAATGGCTCCTCTCCCCAAGTCGCTCCTTCGGCCTCTCCATTCCAGAATTGATGGCGCATATCGAGGTTTCCCCCGTAAGTGGCTGTGGTGATGTTGGCATTGAGCCAAGGATGATCCCCTTCATGAGGAAAAGGGGTGGCTCTCCGCAGGTACTCCACATGATGCATGACAATAGCCTTTCCATTTGACCAAATAGGAAAGGTTATGAGATTCCCCTTTATAGGATAATATTTCCTCAACCTCATATTCCAACTCTTCATCGAGTTCTATTGGGGGTTCCATGGCAGTGTTTCCATACTCATCAGTTTCTGTAAACGGGGAAAGAAGGGAGATGTGGAAAACATTGTGAATCTTCCAGTGGTTCGGAAGTCAGAGTTCAAAGGAGACATTGTTAATATTTCATAAGACTCTAAATGGGCCTTCTCTTTTTGATAGTAGTTTTCGTAATTCCCCTTTTGTTTTTAAGTTTTTAGTGGATAGCCAGACCAAGTCTCCTTCTTTATATGGGGAGTATGCTTTTCCTTTTTGTCATCTGATGTAATCTTTCTGGGCGTACATGATAGTGGCTGTGGCTTCCTTCCATGTGGTTCCCCATTGGTCCAGGGTGAACTGTATGGCAGGAATGAAAGTCTTTGTGACTGGGGGAAATCCTTGAGGCTCATACCTATTCATTAGGATGAACAGTGATTGTTTCGTGTCAGAGTGAGTGGAAGAGTTGTGTGCAAATTCGGCAATAGGGAGAAAGTCACTCCAGGAAGCAGGATTTTTGTGGCAAAAGATCTGGAGATACGTTTCCAGTTTCTGGTTGACCCTTTCCATTTCCCCATCCGTCTGTGGGTGGTAGGCAGAGGATAACTTCAGGTTGTACTATAGTAGTCTGGCCATTTCTCATGCGAACACACTGTTGAACTGAGGGCCATGATCAGAGATGATGGAGTCATGGATGCCAAAACAGGAAAATACATGTTTCAGGAACAGAGTGGCTATCCCTTCTGCTGTCACTGCTTTGCTAGTCAGGATGAAAATAGCCCCCTTTGAAAGTCCATGGTCCACCATGACTAAAATAGCATCCCATGGGGGTGCTGGTGGGAGATCAGTGATGAGGTCCATAGACAGATGCTGGAAGGGGTGGGTGGCAATGGTGGGAATTGGAAGAATGGGGGTCTGTTCAGATGGGTATCCACCTTATGTTTCTGGCATACTGGGCATCCGGCCAAATAACAGTGGAGAAAGCAGGCCATCCTGGGCCACCAGTAGTCCCAGGAGATGAAGTTATATAGGTGGTAGAATCCCAGGTGACTGGTGGTTACAGCGTTGTGAATGGCATGTACTAGCAGCTGTCAGAATTCCTCATCGACATAGAGCCACCCCTGGTAGTAAAGCGAGCAATCACAGATCTCCCAATCAGAGGCCACAGTGCAGGAAAAGGTGGGGTCACCTTGTTCAACACAGAAAAGGGCATCAAGGGCAGCAGGGTTGTGGAGGGGGGATTCCAGCTGGCTTTGGAGGGTAAGGTTGATAGACTGAATAAAGATGTCATCCAGTATCAGCTAAATTGGGTTCCATGTCTTGTCCACAAGATCCAGTTGGGATAGAAAATCAGCAGGGGCCATCTGACCCCCAGGGGTGTGCACAAGGTGCAGGTCGCAGTCCTGCAGGAATAACTGCCATCAGATATGGTGGTGGGATAAGTTCCAGGGTTGTCAGAAATATGTGAGGTTTTTGTGGTCTGTCAGGACTGTTATGGGGAATGCAGTGCCTGTCAAGTAGTGATGCCAATCCTTCAAAGCCAGAATAATGGCGAGAAGTTCCTGGTCATGAATGTCATAATTGTGCTCCATGGGCACAAACGTTGAGGATTGATAGGCACATGGGTGGAGATCTCCATTGCCATCTTTTTGCATAAGTACCACTCCTGCAGCAGCTAGTGATATGTCAGTCATGAGCCAGAACAGTTTTTGAGGATCTGGGTAGTGTAGTATAGAGGTGTGAAGGAAAGGCCTCTTTAAGGCCCAGAATGCATCATCTGTTTTGGGGGTCCACTCCCATTGTTTCCCCTTGGTTGTCAGGGCAGTGAGTGGTCAAGCAAGATTGGAGAACTCAGGGATGAACTTTCTGTAAAAGTTACAGAATCCGAGGAACAATCGTACCTGCTTCACAGTCTTCAGGGCCTCTCAATCTTCGATGGCTTTTAGTTTGATGGGGTCCATAGCTATGCTCCCTTCCTTCAACACCATTCCCAGGTATTCCACCTCTGGGACATTGAAGGAACATTTTTCTAGTTTTAAATAAAGGTGGTGCTCTGCTAGCCTCACAAGCACCTTCTTAGTTCTCTCATCATGGATTTTCTGGTCAGCTGAGTGGATGAGGAGATCATCCATGTAAATGATAAGCCACCTCAGCTAGGTAATCCGCGAAAATATTGTCCATAAGAGCTTGGAATATGGCTGGTGAATTGCACAGCCCAAAGAACATTACTGTTGGTTCAAACAGTCCCATCGGCATGATGAACACCACCTTCCATCGGTCCTTTTTGTTGATCAGGACATTGTTATATCCCCACTGGACATCCATTTTAGTGAATATTTTTGAGTCTTTTACTTTGTCTACCAGATTGGCAGTGAGGGGGAGTAGGTAGGCATTCTTGACAGTCATTGAATTCAGATAGTGGTAGTCCTGACATGGGCATAGTTTTCCATCCTTTTTCTTCACAAAGAAGAATGGTGAGGCCTGGGGAGAGGTCGATTGGATGATCTTTCTGCTCTTTAGATGTTCTGAGATGAATTCTTGACATGCTTTGGTTTCCTCAGGGTTGAGAGAATAGTTCTTCGCTTGTTGTGGCACAAAGTCTTTAGTTAACTCGATCCTATGATCATAACTTCATGAGGGGGGTAGGGTGGTGGCTGCTTCCTTGGAGAATACTCTTCAAAACTCTAGATACTCCTTCAGCAAGGTTTTTTCTTTATGGACCTGCTTACTAGTGATCTCCATGGATATAGTAGTCTTGCGAATCTCCTTGTCAAGACTTTCCCTAATGATCACCTCCTCTGAGGGATTGTCCAGGTCTTCAGCAATATATTTGGCCAGGTATCACTATGCCACCTGCAGTGGTCTTTCCTCGACTTCTTCATCAGATATCAGGAGAAGTTTCCGCTTCTTCCAGTCAATTATGGGGTTTTCCTTGGCTAACCAAGCCATCTCTAGTATGATGGGTGTTTTGCCGGAACCAAGCACCATCAGGCTCCTTCTTTGGGTCTTGCCTCCTATGGTCATGGTCAAGAATCCTTGCTAGGTGATACTTTCTTCAGCATTGTGGGATCCATCTGTGTTGATAGCATTTCAGGGATTCTTTAGGAGAGAGAGGGGTATTTTCCATCTTCATGTGTGCTTGGCATTGATAAAATTGCCAGTGGCACTGCTATCGATCAGGGCATGGGTTTCGATGATTCTGGACAGGGTATGAACAGTTACAGGAATTGTCATTAATCGTCGCTCATTTGATAGTACAGTGTTGTCTGGTATTCTAGAGGAGGGAAACATTGACTTCCATCCTCATTTCAAAAACCCCTTATTTTAATGATCTTTTCTTGAAGTTTAGTGGAAAGTACCACCACCCTCTCATCTCTGCTATCATCTTCATTGTCAGCAAACTCATCGTCTTCATAGACTTGTTGTAGAACCTTGAGGGTTTGATCCTTTGTCCCCTTCTTGCTATTGAGTACCTTCTGTATATACTCCGCAGTTTTATCAGGCATTGGTGGGTCCTTTGTTATCCCATCTGAGACCTCTCTGGTTTTTTCAGTTGCTCTGGCTGAACTGGGTCTCTTATGGTTTTGAGTGGAACATCCCTTCTTTCTGCATATGAAGCATAGGCTGTTCTTGACACAGTGAGCCCTTTCCATAGGCGATAGTCATATCACATCCACATCCATAGCATTGGGATTCTTTCCTGATGATCTGCCTCCTCCATTTCCTCCTTGATGGATAAATCGTCCTCTGGATAAATCTCTTACCTGTTCTAGTTGGCACACCTGTTTCTGTGCCAACTCTATCCACTCCTTGTGAGTGGTGGGTTCCTTGAGCAGTATGATATTCCTGGCAATATCCTGGTTCAGTCCTCTGATGAACCACTCACAGAATGTACCCTCATCGGTCACCCCAGCTTTGGTGGTGAGGAGTTGGAAATCTTGAATATACTTCTGGGTGCTCTTCATAGTGGATGGCCCATGATCTTGGCATAGATTCCCAATCTTCCTCCTGGCATTGGCTGCTTCTTCTTTCAACATGAAAGAATTGACAAATTTCTTGGCAAATTTTGCCTATGTTTTCTCTTCCTCACTTATATTTTTATCCAGGGTGAATTGCCCTTCTGTGAAGACTCTCCCCCTCCCTTTTGGCATCTTGTTTAGAGCAGTCACCACCTTTGCTATATCGTTCTTATATATCTCCAGGTTTATTGCGAAATAATTCTCCATTGCAGCAATCCATCAGATCACATCTTCACTATTTCCAGAAAAGTCGGCAGGTAAGGCTGCTTTAATTTCTGTGGGGGCCATATTGTCATCCTCATCTATTGGTTCGGTTAGTTCTCGTTCAATCTGTTCCCAGGTCTTGACTGTTCCAACCCTGGGTCTCCACTTCCCTGGTTCTGATGGTCATGTAGAGAAGTACTCTGGGAGTGGGTGGGTGGCGGGGGTGCCTGCTAGGATGTGTGGTAATACAGGAGATGATGTTGCTGGCAGTAGGCTATGCTCCAGCTCCTGATAAGGGGATGGGCCACAACTGATCCGAGATGGGAGAGGAGAAAGTGAAGATGGGGGTGTTTCTTGAGTAACTGTAGGAGCACTTGGTGCAGGATGGGAGAGGGAGAAAGGAGCAGTTCCAGTAACTCTTCTGCTCCAGGGGATTTGAAGTGCCTCTGGAAGAGGGGTCTGATATATAGACTCAGTGGTGGGGGAAGGGGGTTGTTTGTTGTCTGATCCAAACTGATGTGTAATCTTGGCAGTAATAGGTTCCCTCCTGTGGAAACAGGGGGAGTGGGAGAAGAGCTAAATTCTTTTGATATGGAATGCAAGATATGGAGTCGCAGGCATCAAGCAATAAACAAATCCATAGCTCTAAGCTGTGGTCCATACCAGATACAGACAGCAAGGATAGACTCCTGAGCAGCAGTAGCTGAGTGGAAGACAGTGAAGTGGAGATTCAGGCACTGCCTGACTAGAACTCTCTCAAGAAAGGGAAGATCATCCACCTTTCAAGGTACAGTGTAAGCTCCATGTAAGGATGCATAGAATTTAGCTAGAGAGCTACTATGATACAAAGGGTGCTTATATACCTAATGGGGATGGTATGGGAATATACTCCCATAAAGGATGTCCTCCTTAATGGGAGTAAGGTTCACTCCCAAAGGGAGTGAAAAATGGAAAGCATTCTAATAGAGAGAGGTAAATGGAAGCATGCACTGCCTAAGGAAAGAAGTGGAAGGGTGGTGCATGGGAATCTCCCCTGGTACGAGAGAAATTCCTAACGTAATGTCTAAATAGAATGTATGAGATCAACAGGGAGTAAGGGAGATAATACCGAATCAGGCAGATGCTGTGAGAAGTGGGTAGGGGGATTCGGTAACTGACTGGAACTGAGAAAGATCACATATATCCTAACAGGGAATCTGACCAGAGTTGAGGCAAAGGAAGAAGAGTGGAAAGTTCTAGAGAAACAGAAAAGATCTATCCCGACACAGGAAGTACTCAGCTATCTCCTCCAGGTCCCATGTGAACCATTCTGGGTTCTCCAGTGGAACATTCTCCTGGTTGTCTGGTAGAGGCAGGGAGATGTTCCATATATCCAAGGAATCTCCCCAAGCGAGTCCACTGGTGAAATCTGCATCTAGGTCCATAGGCTGCTCTAAAGACAAAGAAAAAGATGGTGCATCCAGCACCTCCAGATATGAAGTGGGAGACCTCTGCCATCATTCCATAATATTTGGACTCTAGTTTCTTTTTAATCACATCCTTATACTGATGCAATCACTTCTTTCCTACATCCATGCTTATCTTCTGTACCCTTTACCCTACAGATAGTCTCCCCTCTACCATTGATCACTTATTATGGTCATAGTCATTTCCCCTATCACTATAAATATGACTGCCCATATACAGTAGTTCCTTAACTAGATCTACATTTAATCTATGTGGTATTTGGTTTAACCACCATCCCTGAGTGAGGGCGGCAGCAAGACTTATCAAATCATCCTGGACTTCTATTAGTCTACTGTCTACTGTTGAGTGACAGCTTGAACTTGGCAAAGTCTTTGTGTCTTGGATCTATATCTGTAGATTTTGTCACAGGAGGCATTGGACATGCCATCTTTTTCTTTTGAAAACCAAGACAGACAAATGGACATAGATGATGACTTCTCTAGCCCTCTCACTTGGGAAGATTCCCTAGATATATGAAGTGTCTCCCCACCACTCCCTGACAACCAGGAGAACATTCTCCCTCTACCTGGAAATGAGGCATGGTTCACTTGGGATACTCAGGAACTCCTTGAGTTCCTTGAATGGAATAGGGACCTTTTTCCTTTCTTGTTATGATTTCTTCCTTCTTTTCCCCTTCTTCCCTTTTTTGGTTATATGAGTTATCTATCTCACAGTTATGCTATAGTTATCAAATCCCCATTTTTGCTCCTCACAGCATCTGCCCAATTTGGTATTATATATCTCCTTTTCCGCTAGATCTCATATCTCCTTAACAGAATGTTTACAAGACTTCTCACAATGGTGGGAAGGATCACACACACAGCCCTTTCTTTTTCTCCTTAGGCTGCATGTGATGACACACTTCTTTCCCCATTAGGATGCTTTTCCATTCCTTGTTTCTTTTCTGAATGAGCAGTCTTCCCTCTTCTAGTGAGGGAGTAGATTCCCATCTATTCCCCATTTAGTGTCATGCACCATATCAACTACCTGCAGAGGGCGACCCCTTTTTTTGCTGAAGGGGATAGACCATGGCTCAATGCCAACATCACCATCATTGCATATGGAGGGAATCCAGATGGACAACATCAATTCTGGGGAGAGGAGCCACAGGGGAACTTCATCCCAGGATGGTGGAATATCCAAGCCCCACCAATCCACCTCAAGGAGACTACACCCACACCCAAGTGGCCCATGGATGCCACATGGATGTAATCACATCCATGCCCTTATCTACAATCAGTATAAGAACCCTACTTCTTATCTTTGGACTTTAGTTTCTTTTTAATTGCATCCTTACACTGGTTCAATCACTTATTCCTCCATCTATGATTATCCCTTGTAACCCTTTACCCTATGGACAGTCCCCCCTCTACCCATGACCACTTCTTATGGTCATAGCAGTGTTCCCCACCCCTATAAACATGACTGCCTTGTACAGTTGTTTCCCTAACTAGATCTATGTTTAATCTATGTGGTATTTGGTTCAACTGCCACCTCTGAGTGAGGGCTGCAGCAAGACTTATCAAACTATCCTGGACTTCTATCAGTCTACTGTCTACTGTTGAGTGATAGCTCAAACTTGGCCAAATCTTTGTGTCTTAGATCTATATCCATAGATTGCATCACAAAAGATCTAGTTGAATCTAGTTCACTCCTTATTCTACCAAGAAGAGTCTAGTGGGCCCAAATCCCCACTAGGGAAGATCTGTCACAATTTACTCTGCCACTGATCTCCTGTCAGAGGGAGAACAATCTCACAATGTTGACTATTCCCAACCAAACAACCTTAACCCCATTTTGTCTCAAAGACTTTGAATCAGAGGAAGCTCTACTACTCCTAGCCATCATTACAGCCCCCAACCCCATTTAACCAGAACCTATTATTGCTCTTCTCAGAGCCTACCCACACCTCCAGAACTTAACACAGAAACTGTTGCAGCCAACAGGACTCCAACTCCTGTCCCATCTAATATAGCTATATCTCAACCAGTAGAAGAAGACTTCACTCTGGATATAGATCTACCCCTACTACCCAGAGGAAGATGTATCAAGATGTCTGAGAAACAAGCTGGCCTGCCAGTTGACTTTTTCAGAGAAGAAGAGGATGCCTCATGATGGATCATGATCATAAGTAATTACTTCTCCATGAATGACGATATCTACACCTATGATCAAGACAGAATCAATACTGCCTTGAACAAGATGAGCAAGGAAAGAGGGAAGATGTTTTCAGAAGCCTACTATAATCAGCGAGAAGCAGGAATGGTCCCAGATACACAAAGTTGGAAGGACTTCAAAGCAAAGTTCTTAGAGGCATTTTCATCCAAGAAGAACCACTTGAACCACAGGCGGAAGTTAGCTGCTCTCAAACAGAAGAACAAAGACTCCTTCCCTATAACAAAGAATTTGTAGGAATACACACAGGACTTCCAGCTTTACACTGGAAAAGCAAAGATGACAGATGATATAGCCCTAATGGCATGGTTTGTCAGAGGCCTCAATCCATTGATTACAGAAAAAGGCATAGTCATAAAAGAGTCAGAAACCCTTAAAGATTGGATCAAATCCAGTCATAGACAAATGTGACAGATCAAAAGAGTTTGAGATCTGAAAGGGAATTGATACAAAGCAGAAGCACATGACCCTAACACCATGGATGTCGACATCATCAAACTATCTCCATTCAACCATGCCAAACATATAAAGGAAAATCAATGCTTCATTTGTCACAAAGTAGGGTGCTCTACCAGGAACCATCTGCAACCAAGAACATCTTCCCACACTAAGTTCCAAAAGAAGGAACAAATGAAAGAAGTCTCCACCACCCCCACATCATCAGCAATTGCTAATTATATTAAGGTTCTTAGAGACAAAGACATCAAAGAGGAAGACATAATCAAGATCCTCAAGGAAGTATATGAAGATCTGGTTTACCAAGGAGAAGAGGAGGAGGAAACTGTCACTAAAATAAGCATGGAAGAACTCAGGACTCAAGTAGAACATGCCAAGGGTTTTTAAAATGAAGAGCTCAGTCAGTGTGTAACTCTCCTAAGATCTGGAAAGTACAATCTATAGAATGAAAGTCAATCACAATCCCCATTCAGATACTTCCAGGAACCACTGAAATAAAAGCCCTTGTCAATAGCAGAGCAACCAATTGCTTCATCAATGAACCAGTTGCTTGAAAGTTACAACTCCCTCTCACCAGACTAAAACTATGATGAATCGCCATCAACATGGACAGAACTTCTAACACCAGAGGAGATATAACCCACAAAGCTATGATTACCACTTCCATTGGAGAAAGAAGGGAAACACAAGACTACTTGATAATCAAAAGTGGAAAAATGGACATGATACTAGGAATAAGTTGGTTAATATGATATAACCCAATTATTGACTGGGTCTATAGGGAACTCAAGGGAGGAAGGAAGAGCCTGGATCCTGAGGAATAAAGATACCTGATCAAGTACCTCACTACCAATCTAGCCAAAGAGGCAAATGAGGAAGTACTAATCTGATGCTGCACCAACCAGGAAGAAATCCACAGACTCACAATCTCCACAGACATCACATGAAAAGAGTTAAAAGAGGGCATAACCCTACCTGGCAAATTCCAACAATTCCAAACTGTATTCTCAGAAGAAGCCACAACCACCCTCCCTCTAAAATGAGCATATGATCACCACATTGATCTCCTTCCATTATTTACATCTCGATGAGCTAAGAACTATCCCCTAAACCCAGAACAAATAGAGGCCTACAGAAAATTCATTGAAGAACATCTTAAGAGCAGAAAAATCCAAATATCTAAATCTCTCCAGATGTCTCCTTTCTTCTTTGTCAATAAGAAAGACAGAAAACTCCAGCCCTTCCAAGATTACTGGTATCTTAATGAGCATATGGTTAAAAATGCTTATTCCCTACCCCTGATCAGAGATCTAATCAACAAACTAAGAGGATCTAAAATCTTCACCAAAATAGATGTATGATAGGGGTACAACAATGTAAGAATAGTACCAGAAGATAGATGGAAAGCAGCTTTCATCACACCAATGGGACTATTCAAACCAACAGCAATGTTCTTTGGCCTCTGCAATTCCCCAGCCACATTCCAAGCCCTAATGGACAACATCTTCACTGATTACCTAGCTGAAGGATGGTTGATAATATACATGGATGACCTTTTTATTCACTCCCCAGACCAGAAAACCCATGATGACAGAACTCAGAGAGTTCTAGAATGAATGATGGAGCACAAACTATACCTAAAACTGGAAAAATGCTTCTTTGATACAAAAACTACTGAATACCTGGGAATGATCATCTCTGAAGGATGAACCGAGATGGACCTAGTAAAACTAAAAGCAATAAGAGAATGGAACCCTCCTACCTTGGTAAAAGGAGTATGCTCCTTTCTGGGGTTTTGCAACTTCTATTAAAAGTTTATCAAAGGATTCTCTACCAAAGCATAACCACTGATTGAACTGATGAAGAAGGAAACCAAATGGCAATGGGGGACAGTGTTACAGAATGATGGACCTGGCCTCCTACTCCATACCCTGACAAGTTGGATGCCCTGTCTTTTTCCTCTTCCCTAGAATAGCCGATGGACTTGGACACAGACTTCTCTAGTGGACTCATCTGGGGGGATTCCTTGGATCTGTGGAATGCCTCCCCACCACTGCTAAACAATCAGGAGAACATTTCACTGGGGAACCCGGAGTGGTTCACATAGGACTTGGAGGAGATAGCTGAGTACTTTCTCCATCAGAATAGACCTTTCCCCTTTCTCTAGAAAGCTTACCATTTCTCCTTCTCTTCACTGTTCTTTCTGACTTTGATCAGAGTCTCTTTTAGGATATATTCGTTCCCTCTCAGTTCCAGTCAGTTACTGAGTCACCCTACCTACTCCACACAGTATCTGCCCAATTCGGTATTACCTTTTCCCTTTCTCCATAGAACTCATATATCCTATTAAGACATTACATATGGAACTTCTCATGTATGTGAGAGGATTCCCATGCACTGCCTTTCCCTTTTCTTCCATAGGCAGTGCATGATTCCATTTGATATCCTCTAACTGGATGCTTTCCATTCTTCACTCCCAAGAGGGGTGAATCTTATCCCCATCCTGGAGAATCTCTGGTATGGGGATATGTTCCCATATACTTCCCCATTTAGTATATAAGCACCTTTGTAACATAGTTAGCTCTCTAGCTAAATTCTACACAACCTTATGTAAAGTTTATGCTGTACCTTGGAAATGTGGACAGTTTACCTTTTCTCAAGAGAGTCCTAATCAGGCAGACCCTGAACTATTACCTCATCATCTTCCATGAGGCTGTCATGGCAAGAGAGTCTATTCTAGCAGTGTGTGACGTGATCTAGGGGTATAGATCCAAGACACAAAGATATCGCCAAGTTCTAGCTGTCACTTAACAGTAGACAGGAGACTGATAGAAGTCCGGAATGGTTTTGGTAAGTCTTGCTGCGTTCCCCACTTAGGAATGGCAGGTGAACCAAATACCATGTAGATTAAACGTAGATCTAGTTAAGGAATTACTGTACATGGGCAGCACTATTTATAGGGGGGAGGAGAACTACTATGACCATAAACAGAGATCACAGGAAGGGGGAGGGGCTGTCTGTAGGGCAAAGGGTTACAGAAGATAAGCATGGATG
>JBBPJU010001477.1:0-11677 GCA_038088875.1 Austroboletus festivus | reverse complement strand
TCTCTAGTAATCGGCCTGATTACTTAGTTGTTGTTTGTCATCATGAGTCATTCCCTTATCTTCTGACTCATCGATTATTCTTTGATGATTCTATCACATTCTATATAGCTTATCTATGGACAGCCTCGTTTCCATTCAAGGCAGTATTCCCACACTGCCTCTCATTCCTCTTCACTATATAAACCTGTTTATCCGCTGCCATGTACCCTAGTCTAGTTCTCCCTTATATAACCACTTCTCTTGTGATTGTCCCCTGTCAGACTCTGAAGTGTTCTCTTCCACTTTGTCTCCCTGACCCCAGTCCTCGTCCTACTTTGAGTGGATGCTTCTCCTCTGAACTCTTCGAGTATTCACTAGACGATACTCTCGAACCCTTGACCCTAAGGGCTACACTTGGACCTACCCGGTACAAGTGTAACAAAAGAACTAGACTCTCATATTGCGACTAGCTTTAATCTAAGTCGCCCACCATTTCACTTCCCAGACATCTCAGTTGGCGTCTTTGCCAAGACCCAGAAGAACCAGAAACCTCTGAACCCTCTGAACCCTCTGAAGAAGAATCCTCCGACCCCGATCTTCCTATTCACAATGAACCAGTAGATCTTCCTGATCTCGCTGGACAATTATCATCGACACTCGTCATCCCAAGAGTACCAACTCCTCCCAGTCCAACCCCACAACTGCAAACAGGTCGAGTCTTCTTTCCACCTTTAATACGCCCTATTCCCACTTCACCAAACATCATGTCTTCTCAAAAACCTACCGAATTATGACTCAGAACTCCAGAAGACTTTGATGATGCCCCGACCAAAGCCTTATCATGGTTAAGGACAGTACAACTTTATCTAGCTGTTAATGTCGATCTCTATAACACAGACACCAAAAAGATCGCCTATGCGCTGTCTTATATGAAGAAAGGGACGGCCCTTACCTGGGCTGCTACATTCAGAGAAACCAAGCTGACTGGAGGCAACTTCACTCTCGGATCCTGGACAGATTTCGAAACCGCTTTCAAAGATACGTTTGATAACAAGGATGCAAAAGGTGAAGCGCTGGCATGGCTGGCCAAAACCAGAATCTACGAAAACCGCTCTGGAGGGTATAACCCAACTCTTCAAAATTATATCGCCAACTTTAAGAACAAAGTCGCCATTGCTGGAGTAGGTAATGACGATGTCCTGATTAATTACTTCGCATCAGGAATTCCTGTCTCCTTGATGAGACGCATTCATACCATAGAAACCATACCAACTACCATCGTCAATTGGTACGCCAAAGCTGCCCACTTCGCTACTGTTGAAGAAAGGGCACTCGAAATCACCTCCAGGCACAAGAAAGGAAACACTACCTTTACCCCCACATTCACCCCTTGCACCACCAAAGATCCCAATGCCATGGACGTTGACGTTATTGCCCTGCCAAAGAAGCTGACTGATGAAGAACGAGAAAGATGTAGAAAGGAAGGGCGATGTTTCAAATGTCGACAAAAAGGACATATGATGAAAGACTGTAGAGTTAAGTTTGAAAGGAAACCACCTGCAGAACCATCTAAAGATATCAAGGTCGTAGAGTCTGGAGTAGAAGAAGAGGAACAAGTTGTAGGCAAGGTGACGATGGATTTTTAGAAAGGAGGGTGAAAGCAATGCACGTACCTCCTCCCTCTCAACCATATACTAGTGTTAAAGCAATGCACATTCCTGTCCAACTCCTCCTCATATCAGACATGGTCAAAGTCATCGCCACCCCCGCTTTAGTCGATTCAGGAGCTCAAATCTCCTGTATAGATTGGAACTTTGTTAGAAAACATCACCTCCCTCGTCACCGACTCTCCTCCCCCATCTCCGTACGAAATGCTGATGCCTCCTTGAACAAAGGAGGGTCAATCAAGTTCACTATGACCCTTTTTGTCAATGTTAATGGACTTCTCTGACAAACTATCTTCCACATCATGAATTGTGGAAAAGAAAACGCCATACTTGGACTTCCTTGGTTAATGGAAACCAATCCTGTAATCAACTGGGAAGAAAGAACTTTTCAGATAGACCAGGAAAGTGATCAATCGGCTGAGTTTATGGCCCTCCACGAAAAGGCTAAACAGAAGAAAGAGAAGCTCTATGAAAAGCGAAGGTATCAGAATCCACCACCAAAGCATGTTTCAGTAGACGCTCTAGCCGATGAACATCTTTTCACGTACTTAAATCGAACCGAAGACGAGATCCTTTGCGCACAGATAGCTCTAGGAAGAGACATGTTGCATCTAAAACCCCTTTGATCTCTATCCAGAACCATATTAGCCAACCAACGATTTATTCCTAATCCCTCTCTAACCTGTGCTGCTTTAACCACCTCTACTCAACTAGCTATCGACAATAAAAAGAAAGAGGTAGTTCTACCAGAAGCCTACTCCGCCTACAAAGATATCTTTGCCGATGAAGATACTCCCCTTCCTCCTAGTAGAGATTGCGACCATGAGATCAATCTCACCGAAGATTTCATTCCCAAAATAGGAAAACTCTATCCCCTTACAACTGAAGAGCGGAAGGCTCAAGATGAGTTCCTAGATGAAAACTTGAAGTCTGGAAAAATCTGTCCATCCTCCTCCCCACAAGCAGCTCCATTTTTCTTCATAAAAAAGAAAGATGGGAAGCTACGACCTGTCCAAGATTATAGGTATCTTAATGATCACACCATCCGAGATGCCTATCCTTTACCCTTGATTTCGGATTTACTAGACAAACTTAAAGATGCCAAAATCTTTACTAAATTCGACGTAAGATGGGGATATAACAATATTCGAATAAAAGAAGGTCATCAATGGAAGGCAGCCTTCATCACTCACCAAGGACTCTTTGAACCGGTCGTAATGCCCTTTGGGCCAAAGAACGCCCCTGCTACCTTCCAACGCTTTATGAACATGGAATTCAGAGATCTTATCGCCGCAGGAAAGATCATCATTTATATGGACGACATCCTCATCTTCTCTCGTAATCAACAGGATCATGACAAAACTATGCGACAAGTCCTTCAATGGATGAGAGAGTTAAATCTTCGCCTACGACTATAAAAGTGTCTTTTCAACACCTTGGAAGTCAACTATTTGGATATGATAGTCAAACCAGGTTCCCTCGCAATGGACCCTGTCAAACTAGATGGCATCACTTCATGGCCATTACCTACAAAAGTCAAAGACGTTTGCTTCTTCCTAGGTTTCGCAAACTTCTATAGAAGATTCATTCCCCATTATTCCAAAGTAGCTCGCCCTCTTCTAAACCTTACAAAGAAGGATCAATGATGGGAATGGTCCCCCACGTGCAATGATGCATTTACAGACCTCAAGAAACTCTTTCTATCACAGCCTGTTCTCCAATTCCCAAATCCCTCAGCCCCTTTTGCTATAGCTACGGACGCCTCTAAGTATGCCACAGGAGGGATCCTTCTTTAAACTGACTCAAATGGCGATTGGCACCCCTGTTCATATCATTCTCAAACTTTTTCTCCTACCGAACGCAATTATGATATTTATGACCGAGAACTTCTGGTGATAATCCATGCTCTAAAGGCATGGCGCCATTATCTCCTCGGTTCCCCTACCCCTGTTCAAGTATTTACTGATCACAAGAATTTGTTGTATTTTAAACAACCCCAAAACCTCAATCGTCGACAAGCCCGTTGGCTTCTTGATCTTGCAGATTATGATCTCAAAATGATCCATGTCCCCGGGTCACTCCTCTCTGGCCCCGATGCACTTTCCCAACGCCCTGATCGTTGTCCTGATGACTCTTCGGACAACTCTTCCATCACTCTCCTCCCTCCTTTCCTTTTTGTTACCCTCATCGATACCGCCCTACGATCCAGCATTACATCTCTATCTTCCTCCAACCCTTTTGTCCAATGCACCATTTCCAACCTTTCTGACTCCCCTCCTCCCCTTCATACTCGCCTCTTAGACTGGAAGTATGAGGATAATATCCTCACCTATCAACAGCGTGTCTACGTACCCCCTTCACTCCGATGTGACATTGTTTTGTGCTGTCATGATCATCCATCCTCAGGCCACCCCGGTTTCCTTAAAACCCATCAATTGGTTTCTGCCGATTTCTGGTGGCCCGGATTGGCATCCTTCATCTGTCAATATGTTGCTGGCTGTGCCATTTGCCAAGCTAACAAGTCTAATACTCATCCCCCCTCTCCACCTCTTTCACCCATTAAATCATTATGTACCCGTCCTTTCCAACAGCTTTCCTATGATCTCATTACAGACCTCCCCCCCTCTAACAACTTCAATTCCCTTTTGGTCGTGGTCGACCATGGACTTACAAAGGGGGTAATCCTTTGCCCCACAAAGAAAACAGTCACCGCAGAAGGAATAGCAACTCTGTTCTTTCACAAAGTTTACAAACAGTTCGGATTGTACGACAAGATCATCTCTGACAGAGGACCGCAATTTGCATCCTCCTTTGCTAAAGAATTAGGGAAATTACTGAAGTATGACCTTGCCTTATCAACTGTTTATCACCCTCAGACAGATGGAGAAACAGAAAGAGTCAACCAGGAAATCGAGACATATCTTCGCATTGTTTGTGGTAATCATCCATCTGATTGGACAAATCATATCTCTATTGTGGAATTTACTCACAATCGTCATCCCCACTCTGTTACAGGAAAGTCCCCATTTTATCTAATGATGGGCTACGAACCCCTAGCCCTTCCAACCATACTCCCGAAAAGCAACATCCCAGCCGTAGAAGAACGAATCAAAGGACTTCTGGCAGCCAGAGAAGAAGCTTTAGCGGCTCATGAACTAGCTAGACAACTGATGGCCACACGATCAAAAAAGACCTTTACGCCATTCACTAAAGGAGATAAAGTTTGGTTGGAAGTGCGGAACTTAAAACGGAATATAGATAACCCAAAGTTTGCGCCCAAGAGAGAAGGACCTTTTACCATTGTTCAGGTGTTATCTCCCATCTCTTATCACTTACGACTTCCCAGTACCTGGAAGATTCATCCGGTCTTCCACACTTCCCTTCTCACACCTTATCACGAAAACAATATCTATGGAAAGAACTTCCCTAGACCACCCCTGGAGTTAATAGAAGGCGAAGAGGAATATGAAATTGAGAAGATAATATGCCACTGCGGAACTCCGTCAAACTGCTTCTATTTGATCCGATGGAAGGGATACTCCGCCGAAGAAGATTCATGGGTCTCAGAACGGGATATGAAAAATGCAAAGTCTGCCCTAAACGAATATAAAAACCATCATCCTCCCCTTTCGTCTCTTTAGCTTCTACCACCATTGATGCTACCACCTTTCAGACCCTCTTATTTTTCGAAATGTCTTCTATTACCTCTGTCTCTTCTTTCATCGATACTCCTGCTTCAACACCCACTCGTCCCATCACTCCCCTAGTCACCCTCGATGCTATCGCCGCTACCACTACAGAACTCTCTACCACCACCAGTACGCTCCCACCAGGTGTACCATATCCTCCTATGCATGCTGAACCAATGACTGACCATCTCCTTGAAAAGGTGCGAAGAGAACGAGTTTATATAGAGATACTCCGTCACCCGGGACACGCCCTTGCCATCAACGACCTTCTTCACCCTCATTCAGCCCTTCATAACCTCTTTATGGCCCATCTGGGATGCAGAACTCTCGAGACGATGAGCCGAACTATGACTTCAAACACCCATGTCGGACTCTTTGCCTCTAAGCTACGACAGATTGGTATGGACATCCAACACTTAATCAAAGATGCGATGCACCAGCTAGACATGACCCACATGTTAGAACGTGTAGAAGAAATTGCCAGAGAAAGAGGCGAACGACACGTGACATACTTGGCTACTACCACTCCTTCAGCCTCATTGTCGCCCCTCACTCTTGAAGAACAAGCTCTCGTAGATCACATCAAAGCCTGGTGGTCAGGTGGTGACCACACCATACCACTATCTCCACGTCACCCTCGATACCATGAAGCTTGTTTTTCCTGTCACCACCTCGGTCATCTCAGAGTAGACTGCATCTTCTATCAGTATACCCATTGCCTTAAATGGTGCCCAGGCCATACCCAACATTCCTGCCCTCTTCATCGTTGTACCCCATCTCAATCGTCGTCTTCATCATCTACATCATCCACCTCTCATCGTGCCACTACCTGCTTTGCTTTACCAGTCCCACCTCCGCCAGGGATCCCCTTTCCTCACCGAACTATGGGGCATGGTCATCCTAGGAGGTCTCCACCTCGTCCTCATTCTCCAAGTCCCCAGTCAGAAGGTTCCCTCATCGATATGTATGACCCTGTTGCTGAATCCAACATGACGGGGGATGTCTGTGATATCTAGGATGAGACTAAACCAGCTGCTGTGTGCTGGCTCATCTGGATGTCTCTCGCGGTAGCTTTGAATGTACAAAGGGGGTAATGTTACGATTTCTTTCTCGTTTTATGCATAACTGTTGTACCGACTCTAGCCCTTCGTTTTCTCTTGGATAATCCTATTTGGGATAAGTCCAATTCGTCTTCAGGCTGAGTCATATCCTATTATTCCAGCTTATTCATTTATCTCTAGTAATCGGCCTGATTACTTAGTTGTTGTTTGTCATCATGAGTCATTCCCTTATCTTCTGACTCATCGATTATTCTTTGATGATTCTATCACATTCTATATAGCTTATCTACGGACAGCCTCGTTTCCATTCAAGGCAGTATTCCCACACTGCCTCTCATTCCTCTTCACTATATAAACCTGTTTATCCGCTGCCATGTACCCTAGTCTAGTTCTCCCTTATACAACCACTTCTCTTGTGATTGTCCCCTGTCAGACTCCGAAGTGTTCTCTTCCACTTTGTCTCCCTGACCCCAGTCCTCGTCCTACTTTGAGTGGATGCTTCTCCTCTGAACTCTTCGAGTATTCACTAGATGATACTCTCGAACCCTTGACCCTAAGGGCTATACTTGGACCTACCTGGTACAAGTGTAACAGTAGGTAGGTCTTCAGCTCCTGGTTTACTCTTTCCGTTTTTCCATTGGTCTGTGGGTGGTATGCAGTGGATAGGGCGACGTCATATTCAAGTAGTCTAGCTAGCTCTTTGGCGAAGGCGGAGGTGAATTGGGGGCCCCTGTCGGAGATGACCTTTGAGTGCAGTCCAAATTAGGGAAATACGTGCTTGAAGAACAGTGTGGCTATTTCTGCTGCATCGACTGTTTTGGTAGTTGGGATGAAAATTGCCCCCCTACTAAGGCTGTGGTCCACCACGACCAAAATAGAGTCCGCTTCCCTGGATTGGGGTAGGTTGGTGATCATATCCATGGATATGGTGTGAAATGGGTGAGGCGCAGTCGCCGGAATTGGAACAAGGGGGGGGTGACTAGGGTTGTTGATATTTTTATTTTGTTGGCAAATAGGGCATCCTGCTATATATTTCCTTATGAACGTAGAGAGTCCTGGCCACCAATAGTCTCAGGAGAGTAGCTGGATGGTTCTGTGTTGTCCCCTGTGTCCTCCGGCAGAGGAGGAGTGGATAGAGTGTACTAGGTTCCAGCATTCTTCCAGGGGAATGTAGAGGCGATGTCGGAAGTACAATTGTCCATCAGTGTAAGACCAATTGGTTTGATTGGTCTTATCCGGGATATGATTTTCCTGATACATCCTTTGCAGTGCCTGGAGGACTAGGGGATCTTTTTCAAACGATGCCTTGATTTTCTCTTTTAGGGCGAGATCTATTTTATTGATAAATAGTTCTCTGGGGAGAAGTTGTAGTTGTGTGTTATCGTCTGTCAGATCTGGATTGGGTAGGCAGGAAAGGGCATCAGCAGGCCCCATTTGGGAACCTGGGAGGTGGTGGAAGATCAGGTCAAACTCTTGGAGGAAAAGTTGCCATCTGGCATGTCGTCTGGACAGTTTTCTGGCCTCCTTGAAGTAAAGGAGGTTCTTGTGGTCAGTAAGGAGGGTGACTGGGTGGTTGGTGCCGGTGAGGTAGTGTCGCCAATCATCTAGGGCATGTATTACTCCCAATAGTTCTTTGTCGTAGATGTCATAGTTTCTCTCGGTGGGGGAGAGGGTGCTAGATTGGTAGGCACATGGGTGTAGGTCCCCGTTGGTGTCTTTTTGCATTAACACTCCTCCTGTTCCCACCAGGGATGCGTCGGTCATTATGAAGAACGGTTTGGATGGATCGGGAATGGTCAGGACTGGTTTCTTTAGGAATTGTTTTTGTAATTCACGGAAGGCTTTTTCTTGGGGTTCTCCCCATTGCCACTTGCTTTCTTTCTTAGTTAATTCGACGAGGGGTCTTGCTTTGGTTGAGAACCCCTTGATAAATTTCCGATAGAAATTGCAGAATTCCAGGAAGGATCGAACCCCTTTTACTGACATGGGAGGATTCCATTCTTGGATGGCTTTTAGTTTTATTGGATCCATTTTAACCTCTCCTTCCGAGATAATCATTCCCAGATATTCAGTGGTCATCGTGTCAAAGGAACATTTTTCCAATTTGAGATAGAGTTGGTGCTCCATCATTCATTCCAGTACCTTTTTAGTTCTTTCGTCGTGCGTTTGTTGATTGGGGGAGTGTATAAGGAGGTCGTCCATGTATATAATCAACCATCCCTCAGCTAGGTAGTCAGCGAATATGTCGTCCATGAGGGCTTGAAAGGTGGCAGGGGAGTTACATAGTCCAAAGAACATTACGGTTGGCTCGAATAGTCCCAACAGGGTGATGAAGGTGGCTTTCCATCAGTCTTCTGGTATGATCTGAACATTGTTATACCCCCATCGTATGTCCATCTTAGTAAAGATCTTAGATCCTCTTAACTTGTCAATGAGATCTGAGATAAGGGGTAGAGGATATGCGTTTTTGACAGTATGTTCGTTTAAGTACCGATAGTCTTGGCAGGGGCAGAGTTTTCCATCTTTCTTTCCTACAAAGAAGAATGGGGATGCTTGAGGGGATTTGGACAGTTGGATTTTTCCGCTTTCGAGATGTTCTGTTATGAATTTCCTGCATGCCTCTGTTTGTTCTGGGTTTAGGGGGTAATTCTTGGCTCTTCTGGGGGAGAATGAGGGGAGTAGGTTGATATGGTGGTCATAGGCCCATCTGGGTGGTAAGATATGGGTTGCCTCTTCCGAGAATACTTTCTGGTATTGTCGGAATTTAGGAGGAAGCAATACTTCGTCTTTGGCAGTTTTGCTGGCGATGTCAGTGGAGATAGTGAGCTTATTAATCTCCTCTTTTTCAGTACAGCATTGGATGAGTACTTCCTTGTTTGGCTCTTCAGCAAGATTTGTGGTGAGGTATTTCACTAGGTATCTCTGCTCCTCTGGGTCTGGACTTTTCTTCCCTCCTTTTAGCTTCCTGTTTACCCAGTCAATTATTGGGTTATGGGTTGCGAGCCAGCTCATTCCTAGTATCATATCTGTTTTTTTGCTTTTGATTACTAGGTAGTCCCTGGTTTCTTTCCTTCCCCCAATAGAAGTAGTTAGCTGGATTTTGTGCGTTATATCCCCTCTGTGGTTGGTTGTTCCGTCTGTGTTGATGGCGATCCTTCTTATTCGTAGTCTTTTTTGAGGTAGGCATAATTTTCGTGTGAGGGATTTGTTTATGAAGCAATTGCTTGCTCCACTGTCGACTAGGGTTTTTATCTCAGTGTTTCCTGGATGTATCGAAACAGGGATAGTGATTGATTGTCTTTCCGTAGATTGTACATTCCAGGTCATAGGAGAGGGACACACTGGTGGAGCTCTCCTCTTTAAAAACCCTTGGCTCTCTCTACCCTTTCTTTCAGGGTTGCCACACTTATTTTTGTGACGATTTCCTCCTCTTCTCCTTGATAGATGCACTCTTCGTATACTTCTTTGAGTACCTTGATTACGTCTTCTTCTTTTACATTTTGATCTTTGAGGACTTTAATGTAACCGGCAATTGCCGATGGTTCTGCTTTAGTCTCGACGATCTCTTTGGTCTGTTCCTTCTTTTGGAACTTATTGCCGTGGGAAGTGGTTCCTGGTCGCGGATGGTTCCTAGTAGAGCACCCTACTTTATGGCATATGAAGCATTGATTTTCTTTGATATGCTTGGCGCGATTAAATGGAGATAGTTTGATGGCGTCTACATTCATAGCGTTTGGGTCTCTTTTTCACGTTTCAGCTTTGTACTGATTCCCTTTCAGGTCTCGGACTCTTTCGATCTGCCTCATTTGCTTGTGAGCAGATTCGATCCACTCCTTAAGGGTCTCCGGCTCTTTGTTTCTGATTACTTTTTCTGTGATCAGCGGGTTTAGGCCCCTGACAAACCATTCTGTCAAGGCGGTGTCATCTGTCATCTTTGCCTTTTCAGCGTAGAGTTGGAAGTCCTGTGTGTATCCCTGTAATCCTTTGGTGGTAGGGTAGGATTCTTTGTCCTTTTGTTTTAGAGCAGCTAACTTCCTCCGATGGTCCAGATGGACCTCCTTGGACGAGAATGCTTTGAGGAATTTTTCTTTAAACTCCTTCCACGTTTGTGTATCTGGGATGGTTCCTTCCTCCCTTTGGTTGTAGTATGCTTCCATGAAAGTCTTTCCCCTTCCTTTACTCATCTTGTTTAATGCCATGTTGATCTTGTCTTGCCCATAGGTATAAATGTTATCGTTCATTGAGAAGTAGTTGCTCATGGTCATGATCCACCATGTAGCATCCTCTCCTTCTCCGGAGAAGTCGGATGGTAATCCTGCTTGTTTCTCAGACATCTTTGCTCTCCCTCTTGGTGGAAGGTCGAGAGCAAAGTCTTCCTCCTCTAAGTGCGACGTAGTTGTATTAGGTGGGACAGGAGTTGTACCCCTGTCGGTTGGGTCAATTTCTGTGCTAATCTGTGGAGGTGCAGGTAGGCTCTGAGAAGGGCGATGATAGGTTCTGGTCCTATGGGGCCTGGGGTTGAGATGATGGCTAGAAGTAGTAGAGCTTCCTCTGATTCACAGTCCTCTAGATGGATTGGGGAGTTGGGTCTGGGGGTGTTGTTCGATGTTGTGGTTATCTTCCCCTTCTGAATGGGGATCTTTGGTGGAGTATATGGCAACAGATTTTCCCTAGTGGGGATTTGGGCCCACTAGACTCTTCTTGGTAGAACAAGGAGTGAACAAGGTTCAACTAGATCTTTTGTGACGTGATCTATGGGTATAGGTCATGATCACAATTGACCCCTGAGTTGTTCGGCTGTCACTCGGCAGTAGACAGGAGACTGATAGAAATTCGGGATAGTAGAGAAGTCGATTACTGCGGCCCTCACTCAGGGATAGCAGGGAACCAAATACCATGTAGATTAAACATAGATCTAGTTAAGGAATTACTGTACAAGGCAGTCGTATTTATAGGGGTGGGGGAACTGCCACGATCATAAGAAGCGATCATGGGTAGAAGGGGAGACTGTCCTCAGGATAAAGGGGAGAACAAAAGAGGAGTACATAGGTGGAGGAGAGAAGAGATCACACAGGTGTAAAAGTGCGATCGAAAAGGGAGAGGGGGTCCATAGGATAAGAGATAAGGAAGATAAGAAAGGAATAGAGTTCATACGATTCGATCTGGGCATGGATGCATCACATCCATGCGGGATCAGTGGGCCACTCTGGCGCGGGTGTGGTCTCCTCTAGTCCTAGGGGTGGTGCTTGTACGTTCCACCAACCTGGGATGAAGTCTCCTA
>JBBPJU010001476.1:0-11685 GCA_038088875.1 Austroboletus festivus | reverse complement strand
CGGATCACGGTAGTGTCAATAGTCGATGGATAGTCTGGAGGCGAGTAGCCCCACTTTCCATACATCGTGTTGGGGGAGACTGACACGGTGTCTTGTCCTATAATGCCGCCGCATAGCTGCGACCAAAGTCCGAATCGTGAGATTCAGAATTTCCTAACTCAAACGGTTCGTTCGACGAGTCACCATGCATAAAAATGCGTAGTGCCAGGACGTTCTTTACCGAGTATTGCAACTTATGGGGCCGTGTGGATGCGAAGCTGCGGCCAGCCACCGAGGTGCAGCATGGTGATGTAGTAGTGTGTATTAGCAGCCACCGCCCATATGAAAATTGCTTCCACTTTCATCGCAATGCAAGGCCATCAATTATTAATTAAGCCTGCTCGTTTTAATTTACCATAGTTCTTTTGACACGTTTTCTCATCATGGAAACTTGCGACGAGGGCGGCGAAGACGCGTTTCATTATCCACGATCGCGTGTGAGTCGGAGAAAGGACCTGCAGTTTTGCTGCAAGTATTTACCATCGACCTTTCATATACACAATTGGGTATGCACTACCATGGCACTTAATGTGATTCTGAACCGATACAGTGTTTACTTGTTATAAATTAAAATCTCCATATGGCAAAATACTCACATCCATCGCTACGGTAACAAGCCTGTTCGGTTAACCAAAGGCGTGGTCCTTCATAAATCCAGTGGTACTAACTCCTAACTGACGGACAGATCAGATGAATTGGAGTGATGACTATCTCTAGCCATTGGCAAATTGTGTTATGGACTACGTGTACTATGCGTGCTGTGGAGAGAAGAGGACTCGGTACCATTTCGATCAATTCTTCTGTCGAAGATAACGAAAATAGCCCCTTTTCCAGTTCAGTTCTGTATATGATCTGACGTAAAATTTCCCCCTAAAGCCGACGAATCAATTTTTGGTCCAGGACGTCGCGCGTCACGGCGCCTTACCAAAGGAGTATTGTACCCGAGTTACTATACTAAACAGAACTGTTGTCACGATTCCGAGGCTTTTACAGTTACAGTAATGCTCGCAGGGTACGCTATAAGCTTTGTTATTCGCCTTACTCTGATGCTACTTTAAGCAATTAGCAGTTTGCCGTTGGATAATGTCGTTGACGGGCTTGATCTGAAAAAAGAGAGCATTGCAGGCACAACCAGTTTAAGCGTCGTGTACCGTTGCTCGTGCAAACACGACGGGGAGGTTATACTCTTGCACTTATGCTTCTCTCAGGATTTAATCCACGCCTCCGTTAGCATATTCAGGTCGCTGTAAAGGCTATTATCTTGCCTTCTTCAACAGAAAAGGACGTACTCGTTCGAGTAAGTTGATAAAGCTTCTGCGACTTGTTCGCTTTACTTGACATGAGTCTAGAAAGTGAGACGGGAACTTGGCTTGTGGAGAAGGTTAGACCACCCCAACATCGTCCGGTTTCTGGGGACGGCAAGTGGTCGGACATTTGGATCAATCTATCCCTGCCTAGTTTCGGCCTGGATGACAAATGGAACGCTCTTCGAGTATGTTAAGCGACATACAACCAGGCTTTCAGTAACTGATCGTATCCGACTTGTGAGCACCACCTACCTGTTTTCTCTCGGATGACATGAACTGCCAGTCCAATAGATCAAAGGATCCGTTGCCGGACTTGAATACCGTAGGTAGACTAACCTTGATTGCTGTAATTCTATTTGAATTCCTCCCGCAGTCCACTCGCACGACGTTGTTCACGGAGACCTGCACCCAGTATGTTGTATCCCTGATGACGATGTTGATCCTTCAAATTTATCACATCTGTAGGGCAATATTTTGATTGATGGAAAACATAATGCATGCCTTACCGACTTCGGGTTGTCTCAGACACTTAATCCAATGTCGGACCAGTTGTCCTACCTCTACACTAATTCCGTTCGTCCTGGCGCAGCACTGTGGACTGCCCCAGAACTGCTGTATCCAGAATTGTACCCAAATTTCAAGCCACAAGCCACACTCAAAAGCGATATTTATTCTCTTGGTAGCATCATCTTCTATGTATGTTTTTTTCGCCGCTTCTATCCTCCAATCCTCAATCCTCATGCAGGTTCTTTCTGATCAATGCCCTTGGCAAAACAGAGCGGAGGCAGAACACAGGTCAAAGAGATTCCAGAATCCGCCTCGCCCAGCATGGCCTGTGAATATGTCGGATGGTATCTGGGACTTCATTGAGGCATGTTGGTTCCCACGAGATCCGGAGATGCGACCGTCAGCACAAGAAATACTGTCATTCTTTAAGGATAGATTTGAGCAATTAATACAACCAGAGTACGTTCATGGGGAGCTTATTTGACAAGTTCTGACATTGGATCGCAGTATCAACGTCGTATTACTCGGGACCGTCGGTTCAGGGAAGAGTTCAATCATAAATCTTCTCGCTGGGAAGGAACTCGCACCAGTATCGTCGGGTGTAGAACCTTGTACAGAGCGGCCTAGATGGTACCAGATTTCCATCGACAAAAGATGCGCTCGCCTATGGGATACTATGGGATTTTCTCTGGCACAAGATGGGCCTACCAATTCTCTTTTGCCTTATGAACAGGCTCACGCCGTCCTGCGAAACATCACTGACGGCACCAGCCTCGTTCTTCTATGCGTGCAAAAGGGCGCGATCTTCCCTTCGCTTGGTCGTCTCTACTGGTTAATCCACCAATTTTTCTACGGCGGACGAGTTCCGGTTGCCTTGGCCATCACTCATTTTGATGCACCTGACGAAAACTGGTGGGAACGCAATAAAAGTGACATTGCTCGACGAGCCCGCATCCCCGCTGAATCGGTTCCGCATGCATGTGTCACCACGGATATCAGTGGATGTGGTCAGTCTAAGCATGTGCTGCGGGAACTCCTGCGAACATATGCCATTCCTGTCACTCCAATCCCTCTCTCTCTCGATTTCTCATCCTATGCAATGGCCTCTTCCGACCTTGCTACCCACTGCAGAATAAGTGAAGCCGAGGCCGTAGTACTAGTAGAAAAGTTCAGAAAACCTGCACGTCCATTCAACGTCGTATTTTTTGGAGAGATGGAAATCGGAATGGGCTCGATCATCAACGCTATTACTGGGTATTCTATAACGAGGACCAGTCTGGAGACAAAATCCTATATTCATTCTTCCAGGATCTGCACGGGCACACAACAGTTCCGCATCTGGGATGTCACGTGCACAAATTTGGCCCCTTTCAATCACGACGCACACACACAAGCCTCAGAGAATGCCTCTCGACTAATTGAGAACCTCTCTGGCGAAGGCGATGTTGACTTCCTCGTATTTTGCACGCGATTCGACAGGATTGTTTCTGGAGAGCTGAACAGTTGTAGGGAAAGCTTTTTTAACGGGAAGCCGATCGCTGTCATTGTCACCCACTGGGAATCTCACGAACCTATGGAGAAATGGTGGGGGAATAACAGCAAAAACATTTTCAAGGCCATGGGCGGCAACCTGATTGGTCATGCCTGTCTTCCGCCGCCGCCGACGAGCGAAGAGTCAGATCATATTCAAGGCAAAAGATTGGTAGAATCTCGAATATCCATTGAAACTATGCTAGAGAACTGTGTCCTTCCCCACAGCACCAGTCTCGCTGGCAGCAAGAATAGGTGTCAGCGAATCCTTACCAGGATATGGGCGGCATTGAGAAGGATGGCCAGAAGGGGCCTCGGGAGTCGGCTGTTTAGAAATTTATGTATTACTACATAATAACAAGTGGTTATTTGATTGGATGGTTAGCCATCGGTGAAACCGTCATGAATACTTGCACATGGACTTACTCAAATCTATGGACAATACGAGTACTCCGACTGCCGGTAAATGTCATCAGTTGTCTCGGATGCAGAAGTCTATGACCCAGGAATGAAACAGTAAATGCGGCGAAAATAAATACTCACAATGCTTGATGGGTACAGAAATTTGTTCGTTTCAACAGTGAGCTTCCTAGTATGTATTCCCTTCAGGTCCCATCCAGCCATAAATCCATCATCCCTGAGGAGCGCCATTGAATCATCTGTAGCGGGATCGTGGAAGGAAGAGGACAAGGATACCACTTTCAGGACTTGTGCTCCGATCATTCTAGTTCTAGTGACGTAGTCACCTTCGAGAATGGAGCGCTAGATTTTCCATGGCCACAACAGTGTTGGTGGGGAATTTATGGCGACGAAGAGGATCTTATTCTTTTCAGACGCATTTAACTTGTTATAGTTACCAGGGAACGGTCCTGTCTTCGAGATTAGTGTTCAATCCGTGAGTATTGAATGGGAAATATCACTACTCGTGATCGATGCCGAAGTCTCAACCTTTTCTTAGAAATTGCTTACTTATACATGGTCATCTTCGCCCTGATCTTGTGTGTATGAGCTCGAGGTGGGACGGCCTAGCATGAACCTACCCGTCCACTCTTTCCACACCCATGTCGCTGGCTAAATCCAACAAGAAAGACTGAGGAGTTTGTTAGTAAGTCTCGGACCGTGACATCATATGCCAACCATTTAGCTTGTGAACAAAATTGGTATACATACCGTTGGTCAGAAGACTTCCGATAGAGTGGATCATCGTCAAAGTCCATCATGAGTAGGCATATGAAGTGAGAGTGGTGCACAATAGCGAATCACGGATTCATGAATGAGGAACAGATGTGTCCAGGGGGTTAAGGAGACTGTATGAGAGGACGACGAGGCATCTTGCAGCGACGACACCCATACGAACATGAACAAGTAAGTTATATTGAATCCATATTATAGCCATATTGTTGCGTGGATCAGATGGCGCAAGCTAGTTTTACGCCAGTTGGTGCATGTTTCAAAAACGAACTGAAAAATCGACAAGAGTTATTCTAAATGTTCATGGGGATGGGATTAGCCAGGGTGGCGACGCACAGTCTGAAGGTCGTGACTTGTGTGCATGATTTGCGACCCGTAGTTTAAAGCAGACCTGTAGTTGGGTCGAACAGCGACTTCATTTGTGCTTTACTTGCTGGATGGTCTAGAACATCTTCAACCGCCAAATTTGCGTTGTACACAAAACACTTGCTAATGAAAATACTGTAGTTCTTGGACCTTGCAACTTGTTCGGAAACGTTGTGGGAAATCCTTGGAACTCTCCGCTTTGTCAATTGCCGCCTCTTAGATTAGTATTTTGGCTAATAGACCAACAGTGTTTCGAGCCTGAGTTAGACACAGTTCAAATGTTTCCTTTGCAGTCTACCTTCTTTCGCGCGTCAGACTGGGAAAGGCGACATTTAATCTTGTAGCAGTATCCGCCATGGGGTGAAGATTCTGTGACTGGCGTACACGGGTACTGTTCGCTGCTTTCAAAGGTGCGTTACTAAGTGATTCGGATGTCCTTCCACGAGTCTTTCCTCTTCAGTGCATTCAATGCCATTGCTCGTTCACACTTTTCTTTCAGTTATATCCAATTTCCTGAAAGTGTCAATCCTTAGTACATATGATACTACTTTTGTGAGTATACAGGATGCGACTATGGCACGTCCCGCATTCACAGTTTCAAAGATAGGTGATCGATGTATTGTTGACCTTTGGAAGTCTTTTCCTGCTGTATTTCACATCACCACGCAAACCACACGATGCGGCATGTAGGCCCAATTGTTTGTTTGGATGTGATTGACTTCGCTCCGGCTGGACATGAGGCAGAGCGACCGGGCGTAAATATGCCCATGTTGAAAACAGAACGGTATACACACCCACCCTTTTCCACCCACTACTATGTCTCTAGAAGACTCCCGGAAGCAAGACCGTATCCAGGAGTTCCTTAGAAAATCTCTTCTTGGCGAAGAGGTTGTCAACACGCAGTTCCATCTGTTCTCTGCTAAATCGGTGCCGTCGAGTCGAGTCACCAGGCCTCGTGTTCTCTGCGCAAACAATGTTCTCCTAGCCAACAGTTCCAAATATTTCTTGGATAGTAAGTAGCCGACAATGAAAAGGCCAGACATTGTGCTTATTCTGCGTAGTGTTAAGCTCGGATATAGCTACATCTGACCCCTCCTTGAGCGACGTCACGGATGCCAATGATATCCCAGCTGATATTCCGACTGATGATTACAGCTACGAATCTGACAGCGACCTTGATGAAGATGAACATAATGGGGAGCATGCAAACTCTACTACAAATATTCAAGCTCCAAGAGAGAGATCTGCTACGATACCAAGATCGCCTCCCCAAATTGACGTCCGATCCAAGGATGACAAAGAGTAAAGTATCCTGTCATCCATTCGGTTGGCACCTAATCTGTCTCTTAGACCCTCGGATGGTGGTTCCGAATCGGATGGCGAGGATGTGTTCGTTATGAGTCCTGAGCATCCCAGAACAGATATACCGTTTTCCATAAACATAGACGGAACCGGATCGGTGGCCAGCAGCGAGACCGCAGTTCAGGACGCCAGAAATGGTAAGACCGCGATGAATCACGCCATTGCGCATTTGCGATCGTTGGGAAGTCGCCACATCCTTGTAAAAGACACCGCATTCCAAACGTAAGCCTACGTTGTACTTTCCTTGTGGTTGAGCTGAAACAGGCCTGGTTTAGGTGGTACACTCTCTTGAACTATCTCTATACTGGCAAGATTAGCTTTTTGCCTCTCACGTCAACGGTACCTGAAGGACAGTTCCGCTCATCTACGACGAGCACTCTAGATGAACCAAGGTGCTCTGCCAAGTCCATGTACCGCCTTTCCTGTAAGGTCAATACGTTTCGTTTCGCCCGAATCGGCCTGTAACATGCGGTTAAATCGTGCCTTCAGGTGGGATTGGATGACCTTCGCGACGAGGCCTTGGCCCATGTTCGAAACGACCTTTCTGAGCAGAACATCCTCAAGGAAATCTCATGTAGCCTCGCTTCAAAGTCAGGCCCATCTTTTTCCAATTCCCGTATTTCCTGCTCACAAGATTTGTTAGACACTCGCAATTGTTGGATATGGAACTCGACGTGTTGTACGGCCATATTGCATCGTCTCCTGTCGTTGGAGGTTTTGCCGCGCTTGCACAGCGTATCGCTAACAAGGAACTTCCTCACGGAGGGGATATCGTTGTTGGCATTCACGCGAGACTTTTGAAAGAACGGGTGCCCTTTCCACCGATGACAGCGCCCTCGCCGCTACCTGCCGTCGCTTCCCCCCCATGTTCACCCCTTCTTCGCAATCCCAGCCCTCCGTTCAATGCCTGTGAGACACAATCACCAATTGGGTTAGGGCTGGATGACGCCACTGAAAATGTGGGCGTAGCAGTTCCCGTGGATAAACCAGCGAGCGCGCAACCCGGATTTGGATTTGAATCCTGGCCGTTCATGCCCGCGCTCCCACCGACCAATGTTTTTGGTGGCGCAGCTGAACCGATTGACAAAGCTGATACCTGGAAGCTTCCTCCGGCGGCCAAAGCGAGCAGTATTTTCGCGCCTATGACACCGGAAGCTACTGATATAGCAGAAGAGAAAGACGACGGAGGATCCAACTTGAAGAAGTCCCTCAAAACTAAGGGGGGAGGCGGGAAGGGCAAGTTGAAACGTTGAATCAACGACTCCTGCAATACAATGGCTTCGCTGCTCGCGTAGAATAACGTGAACTAAATAGAAAGCGGGCATTCCTGAGAACTTAGTGACATCTCGATACGAATACACGTTATGTATAGGGTCCCACTAAAGTAGTTTTCATCCATTCACATACTGCAAGTCCATGACAAGATCATGTAACTTTAACTTGCGCCAAAGCGAGACAGCAACGTCAAGGCGTCACGTCTAGGGTTTCCTCTTCAATTATAATCCATTCTATATAAGAGGAGCTTCAACGAATACCATTCTGTTACATCGGAATTGATGAGAGCATTGTTGAGGCCTGTATGTATGTAAGTATGTAGGTTGGTTTAGACTTTGCTATCCAAACCTAACCTACTTTCCCAAGTAATCGCCCACGATTTCGTGTACACCCAAGACCATGCGGTAGGAACATCAATTTGTCTCGTCGGGAGTCGACATCACCTCTCTATATGTACATATAGCGGCCGATTCCCGGTCAACAGGCAATAAAACCAAAGGCCCAACCATACTACAAAAGTGTAGTAGCCCCCGAAATCTTCTAGGACTCTAAGACACACCAAGTCGATTTACATACATACACAACAAAACAGGGTCGACACGTTTACACTTTTATCACGCCCCGACCAACAATAGTCCGACCATGATACTCACGATCGTGAGTGGCGGTGTGAGCACGCAATAGGACCAAAAGACGGTCCGCGAGAGGAGACGTTCGAATGCAGAGACGGTGTCCGTGTTCGTTTCTCTACCGGCGGTGGCTTTGGTGCGTTGGGAGACCTGTACGATGGAGTGTGTTTGTGTGGCGTGAGGACATGAGGACAAGGAGGGAACATACCTGGGCAAGCGTCAACGCGGGTGGGCTGGCGATCAATAACATGCACGATACAACGAACACGGGGCTAGAACGACGGTCTCAGCAAGCGGTCTATAGAAAAAGGGACAGGTGACCTACTCCTCAAAAACTTCACCCCCCCAGCCTAACCGGCTCACAAAAACCATCATGGGGGTGACTACGAACGGGACGATGACCATCCGTGAAACAAGGGCGACGAAAACGGTCAGGTTCTCTCCCGGCGGATTTGTCTCTCGTCCATGGGACGAATCCGACGAAGACGGCACGGAAGTAGGTGAAGACAAAGCAGGTGGTGACCGTTCTATCCGCGATCGTGATCGGGACGAGCTCGCACGGCCATTCTCGACACCCCCGTTCGCCGTCTCCACGTGCGTCGTTAATAGACCTGGTTCCACGTCATGATCGCTCGGAACAACGCCCTTGGCATGCCCGTGCCGCTTCGTCCGCGTCCGCAATGGCCCACGTGCGCGTATACGTGCGATCAACACGTCTCCAAACGCCCCGATCATCGAGGAAAGCGACGTTGTGGACGAGTTGCGCGAATATGAGTATGGTGCCAGAAAGTGACCCGAACGGTGTTTGATGAACGGTACGTCTGAGTGTCCTTGGCCTGGATCGGACGTACGAATGGGGTCGTTGTCGTTTGCGAGACCGTGTCGCGATTCGACGCCTTTGCCTTTAAGCTTAGTATGATCATGATCTTGCCGACTGGACTCGTCTTTGACATGATTCGCCTCCGTGTGTTTACCCTTGTCCTTGGGTTTCGTTTCTCCGTTTGAAAACCATCCTCCAAGAACGAGTAAGGTGACCGGGATGCTGCATGCACCGGCACTATCCAGTGCCCCTCTAAATGGGACCATCTCAATTGACTGGAGCAACCGTTGGATGGGTGGAATCAGCACACAAATGAGGGCAAGAATGGAGCCGACGAGGGGAGGAGAGAGGGACGTTAGTGTGGTGAGGATTCGTTTTGCGATCGAAGGGCGAGTGGGTTGGCCCCATCGTGGGGTTGGGTGCTCGGCGGAAGAAAGTGGTAAAGGCGTGGAGCATTGTGGATCAGCAGAGTCAATGTCGGCTTGTTCAGACTGGGGTGCGATCGTCTCTTCTGAATCACCCTCAGTCGTGTCGACCTCGTCGCTTTCATCGCTCTCCGATTGATCACCTAGCGATGTGGGCACGACCGGAAGGTGTGAGTGCAGGTGCGAATGTGGGTAGGTGTGACGTCTGAGGCGTGGGTGAAGCGGGGAACGCAAGGGTCGTTTATAATGTTTGACCCGACCAAGTGGCTCAACGTCAGTCTCCGTTTCATAATCAACGAGTCGAGAAGTTGTAGATGTGATGGTGGCGACACGGGAGAGTGATGGAGGTTCGTCAGCGTCATCCATATCGCGATACGGTGTTAGTGCAGGAAGTGCTTCTTCCGGTTCGTCCACTTGGGAAATTAGGCGGATACCGTAAGACCAGCGGAGCTGGATGGGGATACTTTAGTAGGCGCCACAAAGATATTCCAGGCGGTATGCGTTGGTGGCTACGCGCCAAGAGCCAAGAACGAAATGGCTGGCGGTATCGGGGAAGACGGACTCACGATCATGCCAAGAGTACTAAAAACGACCAAATAGGTTAGGGAACGGCCAAACATGGCATCAATGGTGTCGTCTGAACCCCATTTGAGAAGCGGGACGGTGGTAACGAGGGATTGCATGAGTGCGACGGGAAGTGAATTCGAATTCATGAACATGGACGCCGCGGTGGCAAAATTTCTGCAAGACGTCAAGGAGGCCCAGGAATCGGAATGAAGGACGTACATTTGGGATTGTTTTAGACGGCACGCGCGAGCAAGCCAGTTGGCAATGAGGGCAGATATGCATGTGAGAACGACAAAAAAGACAGGAATGACCCATAGCTGACGAAGTTTGGCTGACGGTGGCGTGAATATACGACGATGAGAGAGAAGAATAGACATGCCTGGCGTGAGGAAATACGCGACCTTTGAAAATAGGAGAGCAGGTGTGAAGAGAGCGACATTGATATGGTTGAGAGCCTAAGGTGGCGTTGAGTAACGTGGGTTAGGCAAGGATTAGGAATACCTTTGAAGTGGGTTTATCGACGATGCCCTTGAATGAGAGTATGAATCCAGCGAGAGAAAGGAGAAAAACTTGGAGGATCGACTGCGGTAGATGAGCGAGAAATTCAGCGGTGCAAATTGTCGGTTTACCTGGAATACGGTGAAGAGGATGGTTAAGATGGGTATGCCAGTTTGCATCATGGCAGCGAGTGGCTGCGGTGTGACAACTTTTGCAGTTAAGCCAAGCCTGTCGCCATCAACTCATTTATATTTGGTTTGGCGGCTACCGGTACCTGTACACGTGCGTCACATCCGCTTCCTCCGATCGATAATTTTACAGCCGTAATAGATTAGATTAGATTTTTTTAAAAAACTTTTGTTATGTAAATGCTTATCTCCTTGGCATTTAACACCTGGAAGAAAAGTACGTATCGCACTCTTTTCTTTCAGTAGTGAATTAGGTAGAGTAAATACTTGACTCTCATCTACATTGTGTTATGTAAACTCAGGTAAGGGTTACCTCAAGCAAAGATTAAAGTAAACAAGTCTAAAGATGATCAATGTGGAAGGGAAGAAGGGAGTAAGAGAAGGCAGGATGGAAGGAGAAGGAGAAGAAAGCTCAAGACTAGGTCTCGATCACAACAAGGCTCCTGAATGGAGTATGTATTAGTACAGGGACAGGGATGGGGGAAATCGGTGTAGGCATTGGTAGCTCACGTGGTAACACGAGGCACGTGATTCACGCGCCTGTTAGTTTCCCCCCTCTTTTTCGTTGTTCCGTCGTCATCACGATGCCAGCTCGGACGATCTCTGTCGCAGATGCCCTCCCGAAAATATTCGATCAAGTGCAAAACACCACCGCAAATCATCAGAAAAATGTTGTCGCGCTCCACAAGGTCCATGTCGACGCCGCCACGTTCACAGAAGCCATCCATGGTGGAAGAAGTATCAAACTCACTGGAGAACGGCAATTCGAGGACACTTTCATCGACCTGCTTTTTCGTGTTCTTGTCGTCAAAAAGGGGGTCTCCCAGGCGGATCGAGTTGTCAAGTTTGTTGGCGCATATATCCTTTATCTAAATATGAAAGGTATGCACACACATCGCCTTTGGTGTCTTTCCTTGTACATATGGCTTGTAGCTTCAGAAATAAAGAAAGAAGACGAGAACGAAGACGATGACAATGACG